>CM044015.1:42430024-42505773 GCA_024085815.1 Flaveria linearis | reverse complement strand
AGTGGGGTCCAACCGGCAACGCCCTTGGCTGGGGTCGCGCTGACCTGGGAAGGTTCTGGGCGCGTGGACATATTTTAAATTGATCTTCCTGTTAAAACCTCTTAAAAGTATTTCTAAGTTTTTTTAGGCGCATGAGAAGGTTCTGGGCGCGTGTGGACACTATTTAGGCGCATGGGCATTATTTGGCGCGCATGGGCACTATTTGGGCGCATGGCCCAACACTTAGTCATTCTTGGCAGTATTCCAGACGCTTGGGTACTATTCAGGCGCATGGGCCTGACTTAGACGCATGGACATCAAGACGATTGGGCATTGTTCAAACGTTGGGATTTCTGGGCGGTGGGAACACCTAGTAAATTAACCGTTGGCGCATGGGCCACTGTTTGGACGTTGGGCAACTAACTCTTACTATCTTAACATAATCAGACCCAAATCATCTTATATCATGATCTACACTTAGTATTAACATTCTAAGCATCATAACATGTACATACCCACATATCTATGTCCCAAATTTGTACCCACCCACATACACATTTACACACACATACATACGGGTGAAAACCATCTTTCATAAAACATGTTCACATGTATTTTCCAGCCCTAAAATTGTTAAAACATGTAAAAAGGGGGTTCTAGAAACTCACCTTATTCAACTTTGGGTATATCTTCCTTCAACCCGTTTGCTATGAGCTTAAGCACCTAAACCCACCAAAACACACACAACACAAACTTACATACCATATATAGTATAAACTCGAACTAAAATCAGTCAAGAACACCTAAAAATCATCAAATTCTTACCTTAAATTTGACTTCTTCTTCCTCTTCTTCAAAAACCAACTCTTACTCTTTCTCCTCTCTAAAATCGGTTGAAATGAAATGTGCAGACAACATGGGTGGCCATGCCACCTTTTGTACAAAATTATTATAAATTACTTTTGACATATTTAACCCCTCAACTTGGGTCAAATTGCATTTCCTCCTTTTATTCTTCTTTATACAACTCTTAAAATATCCGGGTGTTACAAGTCCCCCCCCTTATAAAGGGTTCATCCCTGAAACCTGTTATTCCTCGAACAGATGTGGGTAATGCTGTCTTTCTCCTCTTCAGTCTCCCACGTAGACTCGGATCCCTTTCTGTGCTTCCACTATACACGCACAAGAGCGACCACTTTATTCCTTAACCTTTTCTCCTTATGATCAATGATCGCCACTGGGTTGTCCATATATTGAGCCGTTCATCTACTTCGCTATCTTCTAGTGGTACAACCATGTCCTCATCAGCTAAACACTTTCGCAGATGAGATACATGGAATGTTGGATGAATTTCACTTAACTCATCTGGTAGTTCCAACCTATAGGCCACCTCTCCTACTCGAGCAATGATTCGGAAAGGTCCTATATACCTTGGCTCAACTTTCCCCTCTTTCTAAACGGATGATACCCTTCCAAGGTGAGACTTTTAACATGACTCTATCTCCCACCTGAAACTCAACCGGCCTACGTCTCTTATCAGCATACGACTTCTGTCTATCTTTAGCTGCCTTCATAAAAGCTTTGATCTTTTCTAGTTTCTTAGTCGTAGCCTCGATTACCTCAATACTTCCTAACTCTTTCTGACCAATGTCACCCCAATAAATGGATGTCCTACATCTCCTACCGTATAGCATCTCGTATGGTGGCATGCCAATGCTGGCTGATAACTGTTGTTGTATGAGAATTCTGCTAATGGCAAATGGTCATCCCAACTCCTCCAAAATCGATCACGCACGCTCGAAGCATGTCCTCGAGTGTTGGGATTTCCTCTCAGACTAACCGTCTGTCTGAGGATGATAAGTCGTGCTGATGTGTAGCCTCGTTCCCATCGCATCATGGAATTTCTTCCAAAACTTAGATGTAAACCGAGTGTCACGATCAGACACAATAGACATCGGTACGCCATGACGGGCTACAATCTCCTTGATGAATAAATCTGCTATCTCTCGGAGGAATACGTCTCTCGGGTATATCGGTAGGAAGTGTGCACTCTTCATCAAACGATCGACTATCACCGATATAGCATCATACCCTCTCGGGGTGCGCGGTAACTTCGTAATGAAGGCCATGGTGATATGCTCCCACTTCCACTCGGGTATATCCAACGGTTGGATTTTCCCGTTACGGTTTCTGATGCTCCGCCTTCACTTGCAAACAAGTAATACTCACGTATTCTGCTACGTCACGCTTCATACTCGGCCACCATAATTCCTTTTCATATCATGGTACATCTTGGTAGCACCAGGATGAATGGAGTTGCGAGTCTTATGAGCCTCATCCATGATCTTTCCAGTAAGTCCCCGTAACGAGGAATCCACATCCGCCCATATCGGGTTCTAACACCGAGAGTGTTTTCACCTAACTCTATGACTAGGCCTCTCATCCTTTCAGAGTTAAGATGATCTTCTTTCAATGCCTCATCTTGAAACTCCTTGACCTGTATCATCACATCAGAGGTCATAATCAGCTAATAAGCCTTCACCCAAATCGGCTCAGGTCTCTCCTTCCGGCTAAGGGCATCTGCCACCACGTTGGCCTTGCCCGGATGGTAATGGATCTCGCAATCGTAATCCTTTATGAGCTCCAACCATCGCCTCTGCCTATATTCAAATCTTTCTGCTCGAAGAAGTACTTCAAGCTTTTGTGGTCAGTCAAGATAGTGCACTTCGTACCGTATTGTAGTGCCGCCAAATCTTTAAGGCGAAGACTACAGCTGCCAGTTCCAAGTTATGAGAAGGATAATTAACCTCATGAACTTTCAACTGTCGGGAGCGTAGGCTATAACCTTCCCTCGTTGTATCAACATGCAACCCAACCTGAGTAAGAAGCATCCGAATAGACTACAAAGTCCTCGCTTCCTTCGGGTAAGGATAAAATAGGAGCTTGAGTTAACCTCATCTTTAACTCTTCAAAAGCTTCTCCTGATCTTGACCCATACAAACTTCACATCCTTACGGGTCAGCTTAGTCAATGGAGAAGCTATCTTGAAGAAGTCTTGGATGAATCTTCGATAATATCCTGCCAACCCCAAGAAGCTACGGATCTTGGATGGCGTTGGAGACTTCCATTTCATCACCGCCTCCACCTTTGCTGGGTCTACCATAATCCCCTCGGGATTTACCATGTGACCCAAGAACTGAACTTCGCGCAACCAGAACACGCACTTAGAAATTTAGCATACAATTCTCTCTCCTAAGTGTCTCCAATACCTCCGTATGTGATCGGCATGTTGTTTCTCATTCATAGAATAAATCATGATGTCATCAATAAACACATCACTGATTTATCTAACATTGCCCGACATACTCGGTTCATCAAGTCCATAAAGGCAGTGGTGTGGTAGTTAATCCAAAAGACATAACGAGAAACTTGTAGTGTCCATAACGCGTACGAAAAGCTGTCTTATGGATATCTTGCTCCTTACCTTAGCTGATGGTAACCAGATCGAAGATCAATCCTCGAGAACCAACTGGCACCTTGCAACTGATCAAACAAGTCATCAATCCTCGGTATGGATACTGATTTTTCACACGTCAACTTGTTAAACTCACGGTAGTTGATACAAATTCTCATGCTACCGTCCTTCTTCTTCACGAATAAGACCGGAGCACCCATGGAGATACTCGGTCGAATGAACCCTTATCAAGCAATTCTTGCAGTTGCTCCATCAATTCCTTCATCTCTGAGGGAACAAACGATACGGTGCCTTAGCTACAGGCTGAGCACCGGGTATCATGTTAATTTGAAATTCGATTCATGATCCGGTGGCACACCTGGCAAATCTTCTGGAAACACATCGGGAAAGTCGCACTCCACGGTACATCAGACAAGTATGGTGTTGACGTGTCTACATCCTTCAGTAGGCCAAATAAGCACTACATCCACGCCTCATGCACTTTCCGGCCACCACCATCGAAATCATCTTTGGAATCATCGTAACTCGATCGTCGTATATCATCACCGAACTCCGTCAGACACTGTCAGCCTAATCATCTTCTTACGACACAATCTTCGCCTCATATTCCGCTAACCAGTCCATTCCTAAGACTACATCAAACCCACCTAAGGTCATCACAAATGTGGAGCATATAGTCATATATAGTGTGTCCGTCGCTTGACGAATAGTCTAGGCTTAATGTTATACACCTTGTAAACACATGAAACTGGGTCATTCGCAGGGCATATGCGAATGATACTCAGTCGTACGACAGAGCCATGCTAATGGACCATCGTGCGACTGAGAGATGCGATTGGGGCATTCGTAAGACTGAACCATAAGAATGGTCCGGTCGTACGATTGAACCATACGCATGGTCCAGTCGTACGATTGAACGATACGCATGGTCCAATCGCACGAATGGGCCCAGTCGCATTAATATGGCCGAGGCCTATATATACCGCTTCAATGTGTAGAAAACCTAGGGTTTTTGATAGTGTGCCCGGCGCCCAGGCGGCTGGGGATGAGAGGGAGATCATGCCGATCTCCCTTGCCAAAGTCTTGATTCTTAAGTTGTAACGAGCTTAAAATCATTATGTTTTATCAATAAAATCATTGGATTATTGTTCGTGTTATTGATTATATTTGGTTTATCCTTCCATCAAGAAACACGCTCGGATGTCTAGCGATCAGTGACTTCACAATTGGTATCAGAGCCAGTTACTGCTAGAATGATCTAACAATCATTCTAGCAACCCGAGCTCTTGAGTTCTGGATCGAATTCTTGTTCGTTGACGGTAAAACCACTTCGTGTTCATCTTGTTTGCTCAAATCTCATTGCGCGTGATGTTTATTTGTTAAAAGCGGACTCGGAATCTTCTTCAGATCATAAAAACGAATCCGGTGGTACAATTATTATGCTGTGTCTCGTCCAAATCATCAGATTAAGGTTTTTCAGCCTTGTGGCGGCTGCAGATCTGGTTTTCTGTGTTCAGACCCGTTCATGCGACTGGGCATGCGTCTGGGCCTCATTCGCACGACTGAACCAGTCGTATGTCCATTCGTACGAAGGAACCTTCAGTCGCACGACTGACCCTTTCGTTGTACTTCAGTTTCCGACTGACCCATTTGTGTTATCCATTCGTACTACCGAGCCATTCAGAGTGTCCATTCGCACGAATCACCCATCGCACGTATGTCTTCATTCGTCTGTTTCAGTCGCACGAATGAGCTGTGTACCAGACCAAAAAAAAGGAAAAGAAAGAGTCTGGAACAGGCTTCTTGCGAATTTTCCCTAAACATTTTTATCAGTCGGGAAGCCTTCTGGAAAATTTGGTAAAATAAATTTTTGGGAAAATTATCGGGTCATTTTCGGTCATTTTCGGGTCAATAGTGAAGATTTTTTTGGAGAGTCTATGCAAGAGTTGAGGATAAGCAAAGTACATTCACCCTTAGGTCTTATGTCAAACAAGTTGATGGATACCCCATTATTCGTTAGACTTCCAGAATAGGTGAATGTTGTTAGAACACGAAAGAGAGAAGAGAAGATGTCAGCTGTCGGTGCTGATTTGTGGGGTACTCAGGAGCATCTGACAATTTATGGGCCAATCAAGTTATATTTATCCGCACAGAGAGGATTCTCACTCTAGGGGAATCCATATATAGAGAGATTGAAGACACAATCAGAAAGTGATGATGTGAGCAGGTTCTGATGATGAATTACGTGCATGTGATTTGTTGATATTGTCAGCTGTGGATTGGAACCTTCAACCTTTTGCCCAATACACCGTATGAAGACGTTAGGAGAGCACAACGTTTTATATTGGGAATGCTGATTGTGAGGGGGAATCTCTGCAGTGTTAATGTTAATCAGGTTTGCCTGTGTGAGATTGAGTGAGTCAGTAATGGAAAACTGTTCATATCATATCTGGAAAATCAGTTATTGGGGAATCTTACTGCTATGATGGTGTTTTGCAAGGTAAACGAAAGCTATTGTGCCTAAATTCCTTTCAGGGATATTGTGGTAACCTGACGGATCGGCAATGTGGCTAATATGGTTGTTCGTTTGATTCTATTGGAAACCAGAGCAAAGATTGACTGAAGATTGTAAGAGGTGTTATCTACTATTCGCAAGCAACGTCCAAGGGGGAATTTGTTGGAGCATCATATAGTCATATATAGTGTGTCCGTCGCTTGATGAATAGTCTAGGCTTAATGTTATACACATTGTAACACATGAAACTGGGTCATTTCGCAGGAGCATATGCGAATGAGACTTAGTCGTACGACTGAGCCATGCTAATGGACCAGTGCGACTGAGGAGATGCGATTGGGGCATTGTAAGACTGAACCAAAGAATGGTTCAGTCGTACGATTGACCATACGCATGGTCCAGTAGTACAACTGAACCATACGCATGGTCCAATCGCACGAATGGGTCCAGTCGCATCTAATATGGGTCGAGGCCTATATATACCAGTTTCAATGTGTAGAACCTAAGGGTTTTTGATAGTGTGCCCGGCGCCCAGGCGCTGCCGGATGAGAGGGGAGATCATGCTCGATCTCCCTTACCAAAAGTCTTGATTCTAAACAAATGGTCTAACGGAAAACTTATGACCTTCTAATTCTATGTTACAGCCTTTTATCATCTCAAAAATCCTTGTATACTTACCTATGGTAGTTTCTACATCGAAGGGCTCATCAATACATCTACTACTAACAGCAGTTTAGCATAGAAAGCAGCAGAAATAAAACCTACTAGCACTGGAGTCAAATACACAAAGAAGCAAAGTTTGGTTTTACTAGAAACGTACCTGACACCATATCTGGGTCCGTCCTAGCCTCCTCCCTGGCATGGTGAAAGCTCTGGCGCTTGCCTTCTGCCCTTCAGTCCGGTCGTTTTCTTCGCTCCGGAAACTCTCAGCCCTGGCTTCTTGCATTCCCTGCTCATGTGACTTCTCCACCATAGTTAAAACATCTCGCCACATGACAGTCCTTTGCTATATGCCCATCCTCCCACACTTGAAGCATACATTCGATCCCCACCTACACTCTCCGGTATGCTCCCTTCCATATTTTCCACACCTTTTCAACCCGTACCGGATGTGACCACACGTCAGTCATCCACCATGCATCTTGTGTTTACCAGAGAACCACCCCTTCCAAACCGCTTCCCGTTCCAGTCTAGTCACCACCACCTTTGTTACTTACCTCAACCAATACTACATCCCTTTCATCATACAGTCTTCCCACCAAATCAACACCAACTGAACGTGCTCGGTCGGGCAGCGATCATATGCCTGCGGATGTCCATTGGTAATCCTTGAATGTATCTCTTGATCTTCCACGCCAAGGGGTGTCACCTGATCCGACACTACCCGTGCCATCTTGTTAAACTTGTGGTATACTGCTGATGTGTCATGGTTCCCGCCTCCAGCTGCAGAAATCTCTCTCCACCTTTTCCAACTCCCGATGAGGAATAGAACCCTCGATCACAACTTCTTCAGTTCACTCCACCTCATTTCTCCAATCGCCCTACTACCCTCGGCTTGGACATGTTGTCCCACCAGCATAAGCCGAGTTCACAAATGAATGAGTGGCAAATTTTCCCTTCTGGTCTTCTTGGCACTCGCTGATTCAAGGACAGCCTCCATCTCTCTCAACCATTGGTGAGCAGTAGCAGCAGTGCTATTACCATCAAAGGTAGGAGCTTGCATCTTTGGAATACCCTATAATTACAGCCTCGTACTGCCTCCAGCACAGGCTCTTCTTCCTCCTCTTCCTCATCAGTAGGGATAACCGTCTCGGTCTCGGGTTGTTCTCTCCCTCCTAAGGACCTATTCCTGTCCTTCCTCTCTCCTTCCGTAACAGCTTTAATCACTTCAGTCACCACAGAAGGCAAGATCGTCTGCATGACCTGATGAATCTCCTCCACCACGGCCTCCTTCACCGAGGCTCTCAAATTAGCACTCTCCTCTCCACCCTCCGGATGAGGGTCTCAGGCTCCTCATGGGTCACCTTTTCAACCCTGGGCCTTCCTCTTATGACCCGTGGTCCAGCACCACGTCCACCACGTACTCCGCCTCGTGAAGCCTTAGAAGATCTACCTCCAGCCATCCTTTAACACACTAGAAGATTCAAACACTAATACGGTCATTCAAGGTAATAGCTTAGTTTATGTCAAATATAGTAAGTCCCTAATTACAGAGGCCAGTTGTGATTAGCCACTTACTTTACTCTTCACACCCCAAGTATTTCCTATCCTGACTTCATCAGTATCTAAATCTACTAGGAACGCATAAGTCACAGAGCACACGCCAATTATACCGGTTAACTTTAAGAACAGAAATACCTGATGACACATAGCTACTTGGATTGGCAACCTTTCCCTTTCCGTCCCATTCTCAGTTTAAGTTAAGGTTTTTTGAAAATTTATCCGTTTCTCTTAAACTTTAGCTCTGATACCAACTTGTAAGGCCCCGTTCCCGGGACGCTTACAGCCGGGTCATTCATCGCACTTAAAACATATAATTAAATGACTTTACTAAAATCATGCAGCAGAAACTTTTAAAACCAACATTTCATTTCATTTAAATAAACACTTTTGCAAAATAATACATCGTTCATTATAAAAGATCGCTCGATCGTATTACAATGCAAAATTGTTAAATAAAAGAATGCCATCCAAAATGAGCCAAGTAGCTTGCCCGTGCCATCCTCAGCAACTATTACCTGCCAACTGAAAAACACATAAAAGTCAGCGTTGCTGAGTGAGTTCTAGTTTTATAAATAAAATACTTCACTTATCATTCAAAACCATTCTTTACTTTCATAATTGTGCATACATCATACGTACAAATAGATAATTTTATTATTATCTTCATCATCGTTCATTAACTTCGTTCATTCATCATCGTACGTCATAGTTATCATTCGTTATCTTTCTTACCATCCGGGCCAATGTCACGGGCTATACCCAACGTCATGCATAAAGCGGGTACTGGGCCGAAGTCTATAATTAGACTCCCATACATTGTACCCGGTGGCCTAACCATAGTACCGGGGTAACTTCATTTGGACCAATGCCATGTGCTATACCCCACCATCATGCATAAGGGGACTAGGCCGAACTCCATAATTAGACTCCTATACATTTGCCCGGTGGCTGACCACAGTACCGGGGTAAGCAGTAAGATCCCATACATATGGTCAATCACAAGGATTAGACCCCAGTGCATCCTTCCGGGGTAGCTAACCCGCACACAGTTGAGCTAACACCCTTCATTTGGTGTGAACCTCCATACATTGCTTGCAAGACTTTTCTTACATTAGTTCGTTCATTAATACATGCATTCATTCTTTCTTTATGCTTCTCATATCATTAACATTAACTTCCGCTTTACGTTACATAATACTTCACCTTCATCTCACACTCATATATGTAGGTCATGGAATAATACATAATAAAAAGCATAAGAAAACACATCATACATAAGCATAACATCATCATACATCATCACACATCATCATAAACATCATGCATCATCCATACCCATACACATACCTAACAAGTCATCACAGAACATGGCCGACCCTCCGTGGGACAGCGAGGGTTCGGGGGCGGCAGCCCCTGACAGCGGGGTTCTAGAGGCGGCAGCCCCTAGTGGGGTCCAAGGGCAACGCCCCTGGCTGGGTCTCGCTGACCTGGGAAGATACTGGCGCGTGGACACTATTTTAAATCGATCTTCCTGTTTAAAACCTCTTAAAAAATATTTCTAAGTTTTTTAGGCGTATGAGAAGGTTCTGGGCGCGTGGACACTATTTGAGCGCATGGGCACTATTTGGGCACATGGGCACTATTTGGGCGCATGGGCACTATTTGGGCGCATGGCCCAACACTTAGTCATTCTGGGCAGTATTCCAGATGCTTGGGTACTATTCAGACGTATGGGCCTGACTTAGACGCATGGACGTCTAGGCGGTTGGGCACTGTTCAGATGTTTGGGTTTTCTGGGCGGTTGGGAACACTTAGTAAATTTAACCGTTGGTGCATGGGCCACTATTTAGACGTTTGGGCAACTAACTCTTACTAAATTAACATAAATCAGACCCAAATCATCTTATATCATGATCTACACTTAGTATTAACATTCTAAGCATCATAACAGGTACATACACACATATCTATATCCCAAATTTGTACCCACCCACATACACATTTACACACACACATACATACGGGTGAAAACCCATCTTTCATAAAACATGTTCACATGTATTTTCCAGCCCTAAATTGTTAAAAACATGTAAAAAGGGGGTTCTAGAAACTCACCTTATTCAACTTTAGGTATATCTTCCTTCAACCCGTTTGCTATGAGCTCAAGCACCTAAAACCCACCAAACACACACACAAACTTACATACACATACATAAGTATAAACTCGAACTAAAATCAGTCAAGAACACCTAAAAATCATCAAATTCTTACCTTAAATTTGACTTCTTCTTCCTCTTCTTCAAAAACCGAACTCTCTACTCTTTCTCTCTCTAAAATTGGTTGAAATGAAATGTGCAGACAACATGGGTGGCCATGCCACCTTTTGTACAAAATTATTATAAATTACTTTTGATATATTTAACCCCTCAACTTGGGTCAAATTGCATTTCCTCCTTTTATTCTTCTTTATACAACTTTTAAAATATCCGGGAGTTACACAACTACCGAGCTTGCATAAGGAATTTGATAGGCAAGTGTCCAATATAGCCACCATAAGAAAATACTGGTATGATTTGGCTAAAGAACTCAAACTTAGCGCTTTTCGAGAGGCAACACCAAGAACGTTATGGGTATGTTTATTGTAAACTATGACAAGACTTAACTCGTCCACCCGAGCCAACTAGGTAGTTAAAAAGGCTTGTTGTATGTGCTAAACGTAACCGTGATTCCTACGAAAGTAAGTTTTAGGGTTTTATTTTTATTTGTTTTCTCTTAACTTGTTTCTTTTCTTTTCTCTAATTTATTTATTTTGATAATTATAATTTAAGTTTGCATTGAGGACGTTGCAATGTTTAAATTGAGAAATTGGTACATCTTTGTCTTGAAATTGTGGTTTTGGAATTATATTTACTTTTATGTGCTAATCACAACGAGAGAAGTTTATTTCTGCTAAGTTTTACATGTTAGTAAGACTTTGAGGATCATCACCAATTATAAAGATCTTTACATAATAACTTAATCAGGTGAACTCGTTTATCTTAGCATTTTGGTTAAAAGTAATTAATTTTATCATTTTGCATGTTAATTAGGTCATGTGTATATTTCTGCATCTATACTATTAGTTTCAAAAGTTGATCAAGGTTGCTAAAATGCATGATTTTGTGAATTAAATGAAAATAAGAGTTTGCATTTATGAAAAATAATAGGAAATTGATAGGTTGATTCTTGTGCTTAGAAAAGATCTCTAGGTTGGGAAGTAAATCTAACTTACAATATGATGATAGCTCTACCTGATTTTAGAAACCTTGATGTCTTTGTATGAATTCTAATAATAGGCATGGTTTTGAAAACCGGACCGGACCGGCCGGTCTGACCGGTTCGACTGGGAACCGGACTCCAATCCGGTCCGGTTCAGTGCTTAAAACCGGTTTACAGTGAACCAGTGGTCAGACCGGTTGAACCAGTTGAACCGGCGGTCGGACCGGTTACCGGACCAGTTGAACCGGCGGTACCGGTAACCGGACCGGTTGAACCGGGAACCGGACCGGTTGAACCGGCTTTTTTATAAATTTTTTATTTTTTTGTAATTTTACATATATTTATAAAAAATAATTATAATTTTATCTGGTTCTTATATACGGTCCGACCGGTTGAACCGGTCCGACCAATGAACCGGTCCGACCAATGAACCGGTAAGACGTCCGGTTCACTATCCGGTCCGGTTTTAAAAACATTAATAATAGGTATATGATTATTGTTTCCCATCCTAATGCCTCCAAGTTACAACTGAGTTCTAATAAAAATAGGTTGAGAAGTATTCCTATGTCATACGCCAAACCTATGTTAGCATGAGACATTATAAATAGAGAAAAAGGAGGAAAACATATAGTTATTAGGACAAAATAGCAAAACATGGGAGAAATGTCTCGACCACATGAACCAAAAACATTAAAAGAAAGTTTGTGTCATGCATGCACTTTAATAAAAAATTAAGATTGAGTATGTTTTTGCCAATAGGTTGCTACAAATGGGGACAATTGAACCATTATGGTAATTTCATAAGCACAAGACATCTAGTTTTGAATAAATGGGGTAAAGTTTAAAGGGAAAAATATATTGAAAATCATTGTTTAATGTATTACTGTGTTCCTATTTGAAAATAAGTGTCATGATATTAGCTTAAAAATTATAATTCGGAATATATATTTTTGGTATGAAAAAGGTTTAAGTTGAGTAATTTGATGGGTAGTTGGTTTAAATATGCCAACTTCATATAAACATATGTATTTAATTATAAATATGCATGAAATAGAGTAACTTTGAGTTCCTTTTGTGTTTGTAGGTTGAACATAAAGAATGCCCAAGATATGGATGATATGTGACAAGATTACTCCACACACTTTTTGTATATTTCACTATATCAAATACAAGAATACAAGAGGTATATATAACCTAATAAGGAAAGCTAAGAGATAAAAACCTGTAAACAATAAATATACAATATTAATAGAGACCATCCATATTCATTGGTTAACACCCCCCCCCCCCTCAAGCGAAACGGTGGCCCTAGACGAAGCATATCACGAAAGATCTCAAACTGAGGACGGGGTAAGCTCTTGGTGAAAATATCGGCCACCTGAAGCTTGGATGGAACAAACTTAGTTCTTAGCTTTCTAGAAGAAACGAGCTCTCGTACAAAATTAACATCCAGCTCCAGATGTTTAATACGTTTGTGAGCAACAGGATTGTGAGTAAAAAATAATGCACTTTGGTTGTCACATAAAAGAGTGGGAGACCCGGATGGAAGTGAGCCGAGCTCACATAAGAGGTGAGTGACCCATATGATTTCAGCAGCAGTGTTTCCCATGGCCCGATATTCAGATTCGCAACTTGAGCGTGAGACTGTGGGTTGTTTCTTTGCACACCAGGAGACGAGATTACCACCAAGGAAAATGGAATAACCATAGGTAGAACGCCTTGTTTCTAGGCAACGTGCCCAGTCTGCGTCTGAGAAACCAACTAAAGTATTTCGATTTGGGACTGAGAAGTGAAGCCCATAAGAAATAGTGCCTTTCACATATCGTAAGATTCGCTTAACCTCTTGGAAATGATTTGTTGTTGGAGAATGCATAAACTGACTGACCTGATTGACTGCATAAGAGAGATCCGGGCGGGTGATGGTGAGATATTGTAGAGCACCAACAATCGAACGATAAAGAGACGGATCATTAAATGGAGTGCCATTTGTTACAAAAGAAATGCTGGCGGGTAAAGGAGTATAGGCCGGTTTACACTCCAACATTTTTGCGCGTTCCAATATTTCAGTAGCATATTTAGATTGATGAAGGAACAACCCATTTGAGTGGTGCACAACTTCTAGGCCCAAAAAATAATTTAACTTTCCCAGATCCTTGATAGCAAATTTTATTTAGCGTGTGAATGAAAGCTTGCATGACAGTCTCCTGATTACCTGTTAGTATTAAATCATCTACATATACTAACAAAAACATAACACATGCACCCTTATGAAATGTAAACAAGGATGTGTCAGCACGAGAGCAAACAAAACCATTTTTGACCAAAAATTCACTTAACCGGTGAAACCATGCACGCGGAGCCTGTTTTAACCCATATAAGGCTTTATTTAAACGACACACATGATTAGGAAACCGAGGATCATGAAAACCAGGTGGTTGTTCCATGAGAACATAATCATCCAAACGACCATGTAAAAAGGCATTGTTAACATCTAATTGGTGTAACTTCCATTTATTTAAAACCGCAAGAGATAAAATAATCTGAACCGTGGTTGCTTTGACAACTGGACTGAATGTGTGAGAGTAATCAAGACCAGGATACTGAGAGTAACCCTGAGTAACTAGACGAGCTTTATAACGATCAACTGACCCATCGGATAGAAACTTGGTGCGGAAAATCCATTTACAGCCCACAACATGACGGTCAGGAGGACGTGGGACAAGAGACCATGTATGGTTGTGATGAAGAGCTTGTAGCTCTTTGATCATAGCCGCAAGCCAGTGTGGGTGTTTAACAGTAGAAAGATAGGACTTCGGGTCATGAGTAGTATGTAAAGCAATGTGAAGTGGGTCCGTTTGGAGATGAGAGTAATTTGCTAAATGTTTTGGTTTGAAAATCCTACTTTTGCATGAGTTATCATAGGGTGCGAAGGTTGAGAAGGATGTGGTGGAGATGGACTAGAGTCCGACTCGGATGAAGCCGAGGATGGTGAGGATGGAGGGGACTTAAACGAGGCCGAGGATGGGGAAGGTGGAGGGCTAGGTTGAATTGGAATAATAGGTGGTGGAGTGGGTGGTATTGGAGGAATGTCACTAATAAAAGGAAAGGGGGCAGGGGTTTTAGGCTCGGTAGGCAACTTGGGTTGTGGCTTAGGACTAGAAGGGGAAGGATCAAGAAAGGAAGTGAGTTCAAGATGGCTTAGGGGTGTTTCATTAGTAATATTTTTGAAGGGAAAATTAGTTTCGTCAAAGCGAGCGTGACGAGTAATGTAGATGCGAGAGGTTTGAGGGTCAAAATAGCGATAACCCTTGTGAATTGTGCTAGAACCGATAAATACACAGGGAAAGCTTCATGGCGCGAGCTTGTGATCGGCATAATCACGAAGAACGGGAAAGGCCCGACACCCAAAGGTACGAAGGGTTTTATAATTTGGTGTTTTGGAGAATAAAGCCTCAAAAGGTGAGATACCACCAAGAATGTCAGTCGGGAGACGATTAATTATAAAACTGCAGTGGCAAAAGCATCGACCCAAAAGGTGGTGGGAATTTGAGCATTAAACATCATGGCTAGCCCGGTTTCAACTATGTGGCGATGTTTGCGTTCAGCCCGACCGTTTTGTTGAGGAGTGTGGGGGCATGAAAAACGATGGTAAATGCCATTTGTTCAAATATATCTCTAACTTTGTGATTAGCAAATTCACCACCTCCGTCACTTTGAAAGGTTTTGACTTTCGTGGAAAATTGGTTTTGAACAAGTTTCAAGAAAATATCCAAAACGGTTGAAAATCCGATTTTAACCGTAGTGGATAGAACCAACAAAAACGGGAATAATCATCAATAAAAATGGCATAATATCTATAGTTATTAGTTGCATAAACGGGAGCGGGTCCCCAAAGATGGCAATGGACGATGTCCAAGGGTGAGATGGCTCGGTCCATATTTAAGTCAAATGGTAAGCGAGTACATTTGGCCATTTGACAAGAAGTGCACAACCCTGGTTTTGGTAAAATAGAAGAGACAGAAAGTAAACCATGACATCTTAATTTATTTATTAAGTCAAAATGGGCATGTCCCAAACGGGAGTGCCAAAGCTCATATGATGCCAAAGGTAAAGACGATGAAACAAAACACTGAGGAACCGGGTCTTTCAAAACATATAGTCCATCTTCACATTCACCGCGGGCTAGCACTTGACGTGTTGTGTGATCCTGAACATAAAATGAAGGGTAAGATAACAAAACATCAACCGGGTTGTCCCGGGTTAAACGACTAATAGAGAGTAAGTTATAAGCCAAATGGGGCACAACAAGAACATTTTGCAACTTTAGTGATGATGTAAGGATGGATTACCAGTGTGAGTAACTGGTAACGAAGTGCCATTTCCAAAGAAGACCTGATTTTTACCTGAGGAAGCCGAGGCATGTTGGACATTTTGGGTGTTGGAAGTCATATGGTCGGTTGCTCCGGAGTCAACGAACCAGTCCGGACAAGAGTTAGATAGGTTGCACTGAGATAGAAAAGCATTTGCAATGGACTCATCGGTTTGGTGACCGCGAGTAGCAAAAGTCGACAAGGATGGGCACGATGAGGCGGAGTGGCCCATTTGACTGCATAATTGACAGTGGGGGGGATGGCGAGAAAAACCACGGCCACCACGGAACCGTCCACCACGCCCGCGGTTGTTGTACCCCCTGCCACGAGTATTTGATCCGCGGTCCCGACCACGTTCAGAGGTAACTGAGTATGCAACGGTTGAAGAAGAGGAACCATGAAGAGTGCGATAAAAGTGGTCATGTCCATCGGCTTTAGCAATGAGATCGGGCAGCGGAATATCAGGGTTGGTGCCGCGAACCAATGTGGAAAAATTCTCGAAAGTGGGTCCAAGACCGTAGAGAAAACCATGTGTTTGATCGGTTCGAGATAAAGGATCTCCAACAGCGGCCAATTGATCACATAGTTCCTTATATTGGCGACCGTATTCGGCAACGGTTTTAGATCCTTGGTGAGAGAGCGAAGGCGGTCCTTAATGCTTTGAACATGCTCAACAGAGGTGTTCCCAAAGGTTGATTCAAGAGTGGTCCAGATCTCACGTGCAGTTTTGAGGCCAACAACGGCACTCATGGCTTCTTCAGATAAAGTGGCGTTGATAAGAACAACGGTACGGCAATCAATAGCAAGCCAAGCCAAATAAAGGGGATTATCGGTGGTCTTATCTCCAGTGGTAACCGTGGGGTTTGGAGTCGGAGAGGAGCCATTAACATGACCGATTAGGTCATGAAGAGAGAGGAGAGGTTCAAGTTGATTCTTCCATAGAAGATAATTTGTGGATGATAACTTGATGGGAACAAAATTGGCTAGGGTATTTGGAAGAGGAAAAGAATTAGAAGAGGAGGATGCCATGGTGACAGGAAGGGAGACGAGGACCAAAAGAAGATAGGAGGGAGGGAGGAAGGCTAGGCTCTTGATACCATGACAAGATTACTCCATACACTTTTTGTATATTTCACTATATCAAATACAAGAATACAAGAGGTATATATAACCTAATAAGGAAAGCTAAGAGATAAAAACCTGTAAACAATAAATATACAATATTAATAGAGACCATCCATATTCATTGGTTAACAATATGAAGTAAAAATACAAAGTTGGTGGATCAAGAAACAAAATATACATCATGTATATTTTGTGCAGCCATTAGCTCAACTAAAATTTGATGTTCCTTAACCAACACCACTCTATATGCCAGTCAACATAAGCTGCGTAGACACCATCATAAGCACATGTATAATACATGTGCTTATGATGGTGTCTACGCAGCTTATGTTGACTGGCATATAGAGTGGTGTTGGTTAAGGAACACCAAATTTTAGTTGAGCTAATGGCTGCACTCATTCTAGTACCGGTGCCATTTACTCCGTTGGGCGTATTTTTAAGATTTCTGTTATTTTTATACAATATAAAGCCAAAGGATCCGCCCCCTAGGGAGTAGAGGATAAATTTCGACGAATCTTGGTGTTCAAGACGCATATTTTCATCATTTGGATCAAGATTGATCATATTAAATCAAGTTTTGAATACCGAATCATGACCATGATTCGGTTAATTCACCCGTGATCAAATTAATGTATGTGATTTGTGTTAGTTAGTAAATGTGTTCAACCTATGTTTACTATTTGTATGATTATGTTGGGAATAGATCTTGTAAAATCATTTGTATATGATGATTGTTTAGTGTTTTATGCTTAAACGTTGTTTATTATAAAGGTTTGGTTTTGTTGATTCAACTAGCATTCCATTCGTTATTGATCACATGATCATTAGCAATCGAATTTCATAGAGTGTTTCATATTTATTGAATTGGTTTCTATATAGATAATAACCATTGTTTGCCAATCAAGTTTAATTTCAGTTCACGCTTTTAATAACCAAGTTCATTATTTTAATCAACCAATGAAATTTGGATTTTTTAAGTTAGTTAATTAGGCGTAGTATAAATAATCAAAAAAACGTATAAGACTAGCCATTTGTTCCTTATAGATACGATGCCTAACGTGCCATAGCTACCTAGGTAAATTGGTTTTTACATGACTCCTATGACAAGGTCACCATTGCTAAATCCCCTTATAGGCTGGCTCCCTTCGAAATACAAGAACTAAAAATGCAACTAAAATAGCTTCTTGATAAGGGATTTATTCAACCACACTCATCACCTTGATAAGCACCAATCTTGTTCTTTTAAAAGAAAGATGGGTTAACCGTACATACATATTTATAGAGACTTAAATAAAGTCACTATAAAGAATAGATACTCATTAATTACTATATTCGACAATCTATTAGATCAATTACACGGGTAAGCTATATCTCTAAAATAAACTTGCGATCAGGGTACCATCAGGTGAAGTGACATTCGAGGATATGCGTAAGACTACATTCTAGAAAACTAGGTACAGTTAATTTGTATTCTTGGTAATGTCATTTGGGCTTATTAATGCACCACATTATTTTTGAATTACAAATAATATCTTAAAGCAATCCTAGATTTTCTTGAAAGAGAAAACTTTACACAAAATTCTTAGTGAGTTTTTGTTATGTGAAGTTTAATTTTAGGTCATTTTATCAATGATACGGGTATTCAAGTGGACTCGTTGAAATCAAGGTAACCAAGAAAATGGGAAACGCCAGAAAATACTATAAAAATACAGAGATCTCAAGGATTAGTAGGATATTATAGGAGATTCATTCATAAATTCTCCATAATAATAATGCTTTAGACCAGTTGACCCAAAAGGCTTCTAAATAAAAATAGATCATGAAACAATAGGAAGCGTTTAAAACTCTGAAGCAATAGTTATGTAGTGCTCCAATATCATCATTCCTAGAAGGATTTGAGGACGTTATAGTCTACTGTGATGCGTCTTGTTGAGATGTGCACTAATATGAAGCGGCAAAGTAATTGCATATGCTTATCAAAACTAAAGAAACATGAGTGTAGCTACACTACCCATGACTTGGTACTTGGTTTGGTAATTTTTGCATTAAAACTCAGAAGGAATTACTTATATGGGACAAAGTACATGATCTAGAATGACCACAAGATCCTCAAACATATATTCGAGCAACAAGCGCTCAATATGCATCACCGAAGGTGGATGAATTGTTAAATGATTACGATTTTAATATACAATACCATCCAGGGAAGATGGTCCCTAATGCATTTATTAGAAAGGTGAGAATATAATCAATAAAATTATGTGAATCAAGAATTGAGGTTAAGATATTCCTATTTGATCAAATTAAGTATAACAAGAATCACTACAAGAAAACTACATTAAGAAAGAAAGGTGATTGGCGTAAAGAGGTTACTAGAAGGATGAACTAACAATGTCTTGAGATTCAAGAATTAAATATGGGTTCCTAGTTTGGGTGGATTACTATTAGTGATATTGGAGGAATCCAGTAAGTCTTAATATTGTGTTCATCCCAGCAATGACAAAATGTATAAGAGTCTGAGAAAATATTATCAGTGGTCAGGAATGTATAATTGCTTGATATGCTAAAAAATGTCTATCATTCGAACAATAAGAACAACCAGAAATCCCAAAATGCAAATGATAATAGATAATAATAGACTTCATAACTAAACTCTTAAGATAAAGTCATGGAATCAATACTATTTAGATGATAGTTGATAGACTGACCAAGTCTGCACATTTCTCACTGATTTAAGAATACTATAAAATGAGCAAATTAGCTCAAAGATCCATTAAAGATATAGTCTTGTGACATGGGGTACCCATTTCAATTATATCTGACAGAGATTGTCGCTTTGCATCAAGATTCTCGCAAACCTTCCAAAAAAAACTAGGGACAAAACTAAACCTAAGTATTGATTATCATACTCAAACTAATGGACAAAGTGACCAAACTAGCCGGACATTAAAAGACAAGCTTCAAGCATGTGTAATAGACTTTGAGGATAGCTGGAACAATCATTTACCATTACTTGTATTTGCCTACAACAAAAGCTATCATGCTAGTAATAAGGTTGTACCCTATAAAGCCGCGTAGGAAACAAATTTCCGTACACCCATTTGTTGGACAAAAGTAGATGCAAGCCAACTTTTTGGACCAGAAATCATCCAAGAAACAACCAACAAGATAAAACAATTTAGGAAAAGAATAAGTCAATTTAAAAAAAGGATGAAAAGTGCTCGAGATCATCAAAAGAGCTATATGAAGCAAATATGAAAACTCCTAAAATATAAAAGAGGAGACATGGTGATAAAATAAACAACCAACTTTCTGGACAAGAAATTATCCAAGAAACAACTAACAAGATAAAACAATTTAAGAAAAGGATGAAAAGCGCTCAAGATCATCAAAAGAGCTATATGAATCAAATATGAAAACTCCTAAAATATAAAAGAGGAGACATGGTGATGCTAAAGATATAACTAATAAAAAGGTAGTTTAATTTACAAAGAAAAGAAAACTAAAGCCATGATACGTTTTGTTGTTTGAGATCATAGCTAAAGTTGGAATTATGACTTACGAGTTAAAACTACGTGAAGAGTTAAAAGGGATACATGATACCTTTCACGGATTAAACCTAAGGAAATACTTGGTGCATGATGCATAAAATATACCACTAGAAGACATATTTATAAACAAAAAGTTAAAACTTCATAAAAGAACAAGTGAAGATAGTCAAATACAAAAATTAAGAAGGAACGAATATCCATTGGTAAACGTAAACCGAATGCAAGAAATGATCCTTCGATGACATAGGAATTAGAGAAATATATGAAACAAAAATATCCTTAACTCTTCAAATAAGAAAAATTTCGAGGACAAAATTATTGTTAAAGGGGGAGGATATAACACCCCTCACGAAGATAGAAAGAAAAAGAAACAAAATAAGCAAATCAATTAGTTTACAGACCGTAACGTTTGTTCATTAACTTAGTGGCAAAGGATTTGGTTGTCTGATGACACATAGGGTGGTGACAAGAATGAAATTATCGACACGTTGAACCATGACACAAATAGAGTTATGGTCTGTAAGGTTGAGGCGGCCTATAAGGTTATCAGATGATAACATGTGTTGATGATAAGTTGCCAAGAAGGTTTCGGATCATAACCTAGTAGAACTTATGGTCTGGAGCTACGACGTAACTGGTCTATAAATAAAAGATCAACTTTTGAACAATGCACACAAATCCTTCAAACCCTCTCCATCCAAACAGCTCTTGTAGGTGTTTTTCCAAGCTATAAGAAGTTTAGTAGCGTCTAGAAACTTCTTGTATGCTCTCTAGTCCCTAAGTTTAAATTACAATTAAGATTTAGCTTAACAAGTTAGATTCATAATTATGTAAGACTTTTAGGGGACTTGACCCAAGTTTAAGTATGGACTGATCACATAAAATAGGAAATGCTACTTAAAGATAACCACAGTAATGACTAGCTAACACCTCGTAAATTCAATAGGTTTCATCTAAAGACCTATCACTTCAAATAGGAACAAAGAATCTACAAAGTCATAATACCATACAAGACTTAGATGAGTCATCATGATTACTTCTAAAACTATGATAGCATACTTGTTGTGTACATACTAGTAATAATAAGAATGCTATAATATGCACTAGTCAGGGAGTATACTATATCCTCTAATGCTTAATGGCATGTGTTAAAAATAGGTCCATTGTGCCTACAAGCTAAATATAAGGCATGGATGCCTACATACTTCTAAGCGCACGACCATAACTAGATGCTTGGAGGGTTGGGAATGACGGGTTTGTTAGAACATAAAATCAAGTTTAACCACTTAAACTTTCTGAAAAACGCAGCGGAGTTACAACTTAATAAAACCCATTTTATAAGCTGAAAATAATGTTCTTTAGTGACCATTTAAGATGGAAAAACAAACCCAAACAAAAAGGATCATTTATGTGGATTAAACAAGCTATGAACATACACAAATGTACATAAAATCACAGCTTGAATAAGCTGTGATACCTACCTTCTTCCAACAGCAAAAGTCGACTAAGATGAGAAGTTTTAGATGCTTGAAACGGCCAAGAACTCAAGTGTAGAGGTCCTCAAGTGTCTATACCCCAAGCCCTTGATCAAACACCACTCTTGCTAGGTAGAGGACACCAAGAACACACAAAATGGCACTTCAAAAACCCTGAAATGGCTGCTGGAACCCGTAGCTTCTTTGAGGGAGAGAGAGAGGTTCTTGTGTGTTGTTTTGCATGTGTAGATGAATAATGAATGAGTAAGTCTCTTATGCTAGTTAGTGGAGCATATTTGAGAACCCAAGACTAGTCAAGTGTAGTGTTCAAGAGAATCATTTGCTAGTGGAAACATGAATGCTTTATGTGTTCTTCTCAAGACACAAAAAAGAGCATTAACATGCACATGCATGTGATATGGAATGGCCTCAAGGCTGAATAAAAAAGTTTTATTCTCATTTAATTAATATTTGACATTTATAAAATAGGTGGTGTTCTTTTATAAATGTCAAATATTAATACACACACACATTGTCTAGTCTTGTAACTAGTTTATGCAATTAACCATTTAATTGTATAAGTAGTATACTCTCATCATTATTTGGTGTTATTCAACTAATTTAAATAACAATTCAAATAATATCATTGAACAAAATATCCTAATAAGTTGTTCCATCTCATATGCAATTTATTTAGAAAACCCATTTTCTAAATTTGGTGTAAATATTTTAATTGCATGGTCATATCATTAATTAAATATTAATTGGTGTTTGCTAAGCTTGTTATTGGGTATAACCCGACTTGGATCATAACGTACTAACCACATCAATATTCTAAGTGTCTTGGGCAAATAGAATCCTACAGGGAATGCCTATAGCAGTGGTTGTGGTAAAACTACAGAAAATGTGTTGTCTGTGGATGCAAATATCAGAACCCATATTATGATGCATAAACTATCAAAATGAATTTTAATCTAAGAAATGAGTTCACGAGCATTAGTTGACGTCCTTTTGAGTATATCTATAATGGATAATAATTGGGGTGTATTTATACGATCTACTTGGTGATAGTATCAGGACCAAGAAGTTTAAGTTTGTAATAAAAATAAAATTATAAAACATAAGAATATGCTTTAAGTTCAAATGAAAAGCTATATGTTCTTTCAACGTAGGCTTGTATCAATCGTGCATTGTTCATCCACTATAGGGTAGGGTGTTACATTTGTATTGTTACAAGACTCCAGTGACACACTTTTTATAAAGCAAGGTTCTAGTAACATACATACTCGTCAGCAACATTCCACTTACATTCCCGCTTAACAGCATTCTAGTGACACGCATGTTCAATAGTAGTAATATTCCAGTGACAAGTAAGTAGAAAGGAAGTATTCTATTAACATGCTTGAAAGACCTTAATGATAAGCTTACCATACTAAAGAATATTCATTCATCGTTACACGAGCCTATATTGGACTCATAATAATTTGCACATCAACATTTCATATTCTTTAACATATACAATCATTGGCTATCATTATACATACTTTGCACTTTGGCGTTCTTTACTCTTTGAGATTCTTTGACTTTAGCATTTTATGATCTTTGTTATTCTATACTCTTTGACTTGCATTATCGATAACAAATATTAACTATTAGTGGGTGTGAGTAGAAATAATGATTATAAAAGTGTACTTTGAGATACAGCTGTTTAAATCTATATGGTAAAAATATTCTATGTCCTATTAGATACGGATGAGTAATCAAATGCAGACTGCTTAGGTCGATATGTGGACGAGTAAAGTCAAGTTTGGCTAAGTATTAGGTCATGCGGATAGTAACAAATGACGTGGATGAGGTAAACTTATAAATATGAACAAATCACATACGAATGAACAAGTCACAAGTGGATGAGTAATCTTTAATGTGAATCCTATAATCGTCATTTTGGCTAATCATGAGAGGTGCAGATAGGGTATTTAGGTGGGGATGCTTTAATTGCGATTTCATCCCAATATGATTATGTAAATTAGTATCTTTGGTGCGGGATCTATACTTTGGAATTTAGTTAATTTTAGGATGCCGACAACAGTGCACATGCAGATGACAAGAATCACATACGGATAACTAAAAGACATGTTGTTAAGCAAAATCATGAGTATATATGACATTTTAAGCAACATTTTCCAACTCTGCACTTGAATCTTTGAATCAAGCATCATATTATTAGGGTTTTCTACTAACTTTGACATGAATGCATATAAGAACATCATAAATGTAAACCCTAATTATAACATGAATCAAGGTGCAAACTTTAATGTAAAACTTTATAAATCTATGAACATAATCACATTGTGTATGAAATTCATATCAACCTTAAAATCCCTAAAAGTGGGGATCTAGAACTCATAGTGATGAATAATGAACAATGAACAAAACCCTATAAATGGATCCTTTTCATGTCGAGATCTTTGCAAACATTAAAGATTCAACTTTATCAATACAAACTTCCTCAGAACTTGTTAAAACATGTTTTCATGCATAGATCTATGCATTTTACTATGAATTAAGGCAAAAAGTCTTAACTATTATATGATCTTTGAAATTTCTCTCACTACAAACCGGTTTCTCTTTCTAATTCGTGACAGCTTCTCTCCTTTTCTTTTCTTCGGCCGCAAGCTTCTCAAAATGGAAAGGGACGGCTAAGTTGCTTTTATGGCGGGGTAATACTTGGGTTTCTACTACTTAGAAACCCTTTAAATCCATAACTTTGTTCATTTGACACTTTTAATCCAAACTTTGAACTTTTGCTTTACTTTTCTAGGGTGTTCATAACTAAAAGTTGAGATATTTCCGCAATTATAGAAGGTAAATTTTTGTTCTGATAAAGTACATGTTCTTCTATAAAAGATTCTCTTTTGAATGATCCTAATAAATTTTGAAGAGTAGCATCAAGATATCTTTTTCTAATAGTGGACATAGATATTCAAAGGGGGATATCCAAACCCTTCACGAAAGACTAAATCTACAAGAAGATCAGTTATGGTACATGTTATATTTCTAATCACTAATCTTATGGCCTGTAAATCCAATTATTTTTGGGTCCTTGATATAAACAAATATAGCTTTAGCTGACAACATTTGTTTAGTATCTTAGATTATATGCCTACTAAACGATCTTCAAATTAAAATCCCTACATCTTCAAGTTATAGTCATGACACATCTTGTCATGTGTGAGTATTTATATGCATAATAATTTATAACTAACAACATGTAGAATATTTGAAATCAAACTTGGATAATCTAGGAGTCATGAATATCACTTTCAAATTGAAATTATTCGATGGTTCACCCATATAGATCAATCGAATTTAACTCAGACGAAATCAAGAATTAGTATGATTTTTTTGTGTGATATTTGTGAACCATAAAAAAGAAAAGAATGACCAATCTCTGCCCCTTGGATCCCACCAGGGGCTGCCGCCCTTGGAGGGGCTGCCGCCCCTTGGACCCCGCTCCTAGGGCGCTGCTCCTGGACCCCCGCTTTGCCCCCTTGGAACCCCTATCACTTAGGGGCTTTGAACCTAATAAGATTTTTAAATTCAAAGATCACAATAAACTGAAACAAGTTTGCACTCCCGCACCTCCTGACTTATTTGATGGATATTATGATCAAATTGGTCGTAAGTCGATCCAATTACACAAAAATATCTAACATTCCTCCCCTATTTTAGTGTAATCCTAGATTAACTAAAACAAACTCACATAAATAATAAGCGTATGCATAAATGTAATATCATGATGATTGAATTTCATCTTAGTATACTACACATTCCAAATATTCTAATATTAGGGTGTCGCTACGGATTGAACCCTTGCTATTCATTATGAATACATGAAGATTATATGCATAAAATTTTACATACTTATATATTCTTACTTGACATTATATTTTACTAACCTTGCATCCTTATCCTTCATAAGCATATTGTAAGGCCCCATTCCCGGGATGCATACAGCTTGTCAATCATCGCACATAAAACATATAATTACCTTCATATTTCATAAAACACCGCAGCGGAACTTTAAAACAACCTTTCATTTCTATATGAATGCTTTTGCAAGTTAACACAACATTCATTTCAAACATAGTTTGTTCGTATTACAATGCAAAAACATTAAAAGAAAAGAATGTCATCCAAAAGAGCTGAGTAGTCGCCCCGTGCCATCCTCAGCAACATTACCTGCCAACTGGAAATACATAAAAAGTCAGCGTTGCTGAGTGAGATCTAGTTTTATAAATAAAATACTTAACTTTCGTTAAAAACCGTTCTTTACTTTCTTTTAAATCATACAATACTTTCGTACATGCTCACACATCATACGTACACATAGATAATATCATTATTATCTTTCTTTACGTTCATTAATTTTCGTTCATTCAACATTCATCAATATCATTCATTTCTCGTCTAGATCCCGTCAGGCTTTACCCTTCTCAAGGCACACAGCCACGATTACTGAGGTCGAATGACAAGGATCTTGTTTCGTTCTTTATTATGATATTTCATTCGCGTTCAATTCATACATTCTTTCATTCATACGTTCATTACTTTCGATGACATGTACAATACCCCGAACATTGTGGAAGAAGCTGGTTACTGGGCCTGAGGTCTTTCGTAGACCTCGAACATTATACACGAAGCTGACTCCAGTACCTAGGGCAAGTACATTCACCACTTATCTTTTCTCTTTCATTCCGGATCAATGCCATGTGCTATACCCCGATCATTGTGCACGAAGCTGGTTACTGGGCCTGAGGTCTTTCATAGACCTCGAACATTATGCACGAAGCTGACTCCAGTACCTAGGGCAAGCGGCAAGGATCCCATACATATGGTCAATCACAAGGATTGGACCCCAGTGTGCATCCTTCTGGGGTAGCTAACCCGCACACAGTTGATCTAACACCCTTTATTGGGTGTGAACCTCCATTCATTTGCTTGCAAGCCTTTCTTACTTTTCATTTTCTTTCACTTCACGTTACATAATACTTTTTATTCATTCATAAACATAAGAGGTAAAGCCACGAGAAAGATAAACATACATCAAAATGAGGAACATCATCATGCACAAATAGCATCATCATACAAGGCAACATCTTACATACATAACATACATCATGCATAATCATGCAACATCATCGCTATCATGCCCAACATAACCACTAAGGCCTCAACAGTCATCTTTCATGAACTTACGGGAACTTCCACGTCAAAACTTACATCTGCACTTTCCCCCCAAAAGTCAGTAATTAAACTATGCTTCTCCTCGGGTACAACAGCCCTATTTGGGCGTATGGGCACCCTTCAGTCGCATGGCCTCCATGCGACTAAATGTCATGCGAATGGACCAATGCGGATGAACACCAATGCAGATGAACACCTAATCATGCGAATGGACCCTCAATCGTGTGAATGAACACTATGCGAATAGATCTCATGCGGTTGAACACTATACGAATGAGCACCTATGCGAATGGGCTCTCAGTCGCATGACTCCCCATGCGACTGGACCCCCAGTCGTGCGACTGAACCCCAGTCGTGCGAATGAACTCCAATCGCACCTCAATCGGCCGATTGACCTCCAGTCGGTCGCCTAGCCCTAGCTGATGCAGAATGCAGTTCATCCCAAACCCAATCTGCTATTTTCAACCTCCAAGCTCATCCAAACTCATTCTAAGCCCAAATCAACCCTTTTAAACCTTAGGAATGCATACTATAACACCATTCAATCACACACAAGCTCGAAATCAAACTCCAAACGCATCACACGCAATCACACCTAAATAGGTCAAACACACACACATACAAAAACGGGTTTACTATGTGTTCCAGCCCCAAATCAGTTGAAAACAAGTAAAATAGGGGTCCTGGAACTCACACAAACTACAACAAGAAGAAGAGCTTCGTTTTGACCCGCTATACGATGATTTTCACGTTCGAATCCACCCGAACCAACCTTTTTCTCTCTTTTCTCTCTTCTTTCTCTTTTCCTTCTCTCTTTGCTGAATTTTCACAAGTGTGGGGAGGGTGTGGCTGCCCTCCCCCTCTTAATCCCCTACTCATCCAAATTTTCTCTCATTTTGGCAAGTTTGGTCCCCCGACTTTGGACTTTATTTCTTTTTCTTCTTTCGTCGGCTTCAAGGAAAATATCCGGGTGTTACAAGTCCACCCCCCTTATATAGGTTTCGTCCCTGAAACCTGTTATTCCTCGAACAAACGTGGGTAATGATATCTCATTTCTTCTTCGGTCTCCCACGTTGACTCGGATCCCTTCCTGTGCTTCCACTGTATACGCACAAGAGGAACCACTTTATTTCTTAGCCTCTTCTCTTTTCGATTGACGATTGCCACTGGTTGCTCCACATAATTGAGTCGTTCGTCTACTTCGATATCCTCCAGTGGAACAATCATATCTTCATCTGCCAAACACTTTCTTAGATGAGATACGTGGAATGTCGGGTGAATTCCACTTAACTCATCTGGTAACTCCAATCTATAGGCCTCCTCTCCAACTCGAGCAATGATTCGGAAAGGACATATGTATCTCGGGCTCAACTTGCCCCGCTTTCGGAAGCGAATAATACCCTTCCAAGGTGAGACCTTCAACAAAACCCGGTCACCCACCTGGAACTCAATCGGTCTGCATCGTTTATCGGCATATGACTTCTGTCTATCCTTGGCTGCCTTCCTGAAGGCTTTGATCCTTTCAAGCTTTTCAGTCGTAGCCTCGATCACCTAGACGCTCCCTAACTCTTTATGACCAATATCACCCCAACAAACGGGCGTTCTACATCTCCTACCGTATAGCATCTCATAGGGTGGCATACCAATGCTGGCATGATAACTGTTGTTGAATGAGAACTCAGCTAACGATAAGTGGTCATCCCAACTTCCCCCAAAATCAATCACACACGCTCGAAGCATGTCCTTCAATATCTAAATGGTCCTTTCTGACTGACCATCAGTCTGGGGATGATAAGCTGTGCTAATATGTAACCTCGTCCCTATGGCGTCGTGGAACTTTTTCCAGAATTTGGATGTAAACCGGGTGTCAAGATCGGACACAATAGACACCAGCATACCATGACGAGTTACAATTTTCTTGATGAACAGATCAGCCAACCTCTAAGATGAATATGTCTCGCGAATCAGTAGGAAGTGAGCACTCTTCGTCAAGCGGTCAACAATCACCCATATAGCATCATACCATTTCAGGGTACACGGCAGCTTCGTAATGAAATCCATGGTGATGTGCTCCCACTTCCATTACGGTATATCCAATGGTTGGATCTTACCATATGGCTTTTGATGCTTGGCCTTCACTTGTAAACAAGTAAGGCATTTACTCACATACTCCACCACATCATGCTTCATACCCGGCCACCAATAGTCTTTCTTCATGTCTTGATACATTTTTGTAGCACCGGGACGAATAGAGTATCGAGTCTTGTGAGCTTCATCCATAATCTTCACCCATAGATTCCCAAAACGAGGAATCCACATTCGTCCAAACCGGGTTCTAACACCAAATGTGTTTTCACCCAACTCCGCGACCAGACCTCTCATTCTTTCAGAGTTAAGATGATCTTCTTTCAATGCCTCATCCTGAAACTCTTTGACTTGCTTCATCACATCAGAGGTCATAATCAACTGGTACGCTTTCACCTGAATCGGATCGGGTCTTTCCTTTCGGCTAGGGCATCTGCCACCATGTTGGCTTTGCCCGGATGGTAATGGATCTCACAATCATAATCTTTTATAAGCTCCAACCATCTCCTCTGTCTCATGTTCAAGTCTTTCTGCTCGAAGAAATACTTCAAGCTCTTATGGTCAGTAAATATGGTGCACTTCGTCCCATACAGGTAGTGCCTCCAAATCTTTAACGCAAAGACCACGGCTGCTAGCTCCAAATCATGAGTAGGGTAGTTAACCTCATGAACCTTCAAATGTCAGAATGCATATGCTATAACTTTTCCCCTCTGCATTAACACACACCCTAACCCCGAGTAGGAAGCATCAGAATAAACCACCAAATCTTCACTTCCATCGGGTAATGACAGAACAGGAGCTTGGGTCAACCTCGCCTTCAATTCTTCAAATGCCTGTTCCTGAGCTTGACTCCACACAAACTTTGCATCCTTCTGGGTCAACTTGGTTAGTAGAGAAGCGATCTTAGAGAAGTCTTGACTAAGCCTTCGGTAGTAGCCCGCCAAACCCAAGAAAATACGGATCTCAGATGGCGTCTTTGGAGACTTCCATTGCATCACCGCTTCCACCATTGCCGGATCCACCATAATCACCTCCGGATTCACCACATGACCCAAGAATTGAACTTCGCGCAACCAAAACGCGCATTTGGAGAACTTGGTATAAAACTTCTCCCTTCTAAACGTCTCCAACACCTCTTGAATGTGACCGGCATGCTCTATTTTGCTCTTCGAATAAATCAGGATATCATCAATAAACACAATCACTGATTTATCCAGCATCAACCGACACACTCGGTTCATCAAATCAATAAAAGCGGCTGGCGCGTTGGTCAAACCAAAAGACATAACGAGGAACTCATAATGACCATAACGCATGCGAAAAGCTGGTTTAGGAATATCTTGTTCTTTCACCTTTAGCTGATGGTAGCCAGATCGAAGGTCTATTCGTGAAAACCAACTGGCACCTTGAAATTGATCAAACAAATCATCAATCCTCGGTAAGGGGTATCGGTTCTTCACCGTCAACTTGTTCAGCTCACGTTAGTCAATACACATCCTCATACTACCGTCTTTCTACTTTACAAATAAGACCGGAGCACCCCAAGGAGAGATATTCGGTCTAATAAACCCCTTATCAAGTAGTTCTTGCAATTGCTCCATCAACTCTCTCATCTTAGTCGGAGCCAAACGATACGGTGCCTTGGCAACAGGTTGGGCACCTTGTATCAGATCAATCTGAAACTCAATCTCTCGGTCAGGTGGCACTCCTGATAAGTCTTCTGGAAACACGTCTGGAAAGTCACACACAACCAGAACATCGGATAGTTGTGGTGTTGGCGTATCCACATCCTTTACATAGGCCAAGTAAGCACTACATCCGCGCCTCATACACTTTCCCGCCACCGCCATTGCGATTACATTCGGGATCATCAGGACCCGATCCCCATAAACAGTTACCGAGCTCCCGTCAGGCGCTATTAGACAAATCATCTTCTTGCGACACACAATATTCGTCTCGAAGTCCGCCAACCAATCCATCCCAAGGACCAAATCGAAACCACCTAGGATCATCATAAACTTTCTAATAGGAAACTTACGACCTTCTAATTCCACATCACAGTTCTCTATCATCTCAGAAATCATGGTAGACTTACCTATGGTTGTTTCTACATTAAAGGGCGCGTCAACCCATCTACTACTGACAGGCAGTTTAGCACAGAAAGCTGCGAAAATAAAACTTTTACTGGCACCCGAATCAAATAACACAGAAGCTAAAGTTTGGTTCACCAGAAACGTACCGGACACGACATCAGGGTCCATCCTAGCTTCCTCCTGTGTCATGGTAAATGCCCTGGCGCTCGCCCTCGGTCCTTCACTCCTCGTCTTCTTCACCCCCGAACCATCAGCCCTTGGCTTCTTGTAGTCTCGGCTTATGTGGCCCTCCCCACCACAGTTAAAACATTTCCCCGCTTTGCACTCCCGTGCCATATGACCTGGCTTCCCACATTTGAAGCACACATTCAATCCCCACCTACACTCGCTACTGTGCTCCTTCCCATATTTGCTACACTTTTTCGATCACGTACCCGTTGTGGCTACACGACGATCATCTACGAGTGCCTTCTTATTACCCGTCGAGGCATCACCCCGACCAAACCTCTTTCCACTCCAGTTGCGATCTCCACCGCCCTTCCTACTACCTTCAGCCACCACCACTACAGCCCTTTCATTATATAACCTCCCTGCCAAGTCCACCGCCAACCTAAACGTGCTTGGCCGGGCAGCGATCATGTACCTGCGAACATCCACTGGCAAACCCTGAATGTACCTCTTAATCTTTCGCGACTGATGTGTCACCTGATCCGGCACTAGACGTGCCATCTCGTTGAACTTCGTGGTGTACTGCTGATGTGTCATGGTCCCCGCTTCCAGCTGCAGGAACTCCCTCTCGACTTTATCCATTTCCCTGTGAGGACAGTACTCCTCAATAACCAACTTCTTCAACTCGGACCACTTCATTTCTCCAATAGCCCTGCTACCCTCGGCATGGACTATATTGTCCCACAAGCATAAAGTCGATTCCACAAATGAGTGGGCAGTGAACTTTACTTTCTGATCCTCTCGACACTCGCTGATGTTCAAAATAGCTTCCATTTCTCTTACCCACCGGTGAGCAGCAGCAGCAGTGCCGTTACCATCAAAAGTAGGGGGCTTGCATCACTGAAACGCCCTATAGTTACAGCCTCGTGCCACCTCCAGCGCAGGCTCCTCTTCTTCCTCTTCTTCATCATCAGAAAGAACCGTTTCAGGCTCCGGTTGCTCCCGTCCTCCCAAGGACCGGTTCCTATCTTGTCTTTCCCCTTCCCGTACTGCCTTAATCACTTCGGTCACCATAGATGGTAAGATCGTCTGCATGACCTGATGCACTTCTTTAACCACCGCCTCTTTCACCGAGACCCTCAAGTTTACACTCTCATCACCACCCTCCGGATGAAGGGTCTCGGGTTCTTCATGAACCACCTTTACAACTTTAGGCCTGCCTCTTTTGGGCCGCGATGCAGTACCAAGTCCACCACGCGAGGCTTTGGATGATCTACCACCGGCCATCCTCTAACACATACTGAAAGATTTAAACACGAACACAGTCATTCAACAGCTCAATTTATGTCAAGTATAGTAAGTCCCTAATTATAGTGGCCAGTTGTGATTAGCCACTTACTGTACTCTTCGTACCCCGAGCATTACCTGTCTTGACTACATCAGTATATAAATCTACGAGCAACACATAAACCACATAACATGCGCAGATAATACCGGTTAACATTAAGAAAATACCTGATGGTACGCAGCTACTCAGACTGGCATCCCTTCCCTTTCCATCCCATTTGTAGTTTAAGTTAAGGTTTATTTTAAAACTTTACTCGTTTCACTTAAACTTTAGCTCTGATACCAACTTGTAAGGGCCCATTCCCGAGACGCTTATAGCTGGTCAATCATCGCACATAAAACATATAATTACTTTCATATTTCATAAAACACCGTAGCGGAACTTTAAAACAACCTTTCATTTCTATATGAATGCTTTTGCAAGTTAATACAACATTCATTTCAAACAAAGTTTGTTCGCATTACAATGCAAAAACATTAAACAAAAGAATGCCATCCAAAAGAGTTGAGTAGCCGCCCCGTGCCATCCTCAGTAACATTACCTGCCAACTGGAAACACAAAAAAAGTCAGCGTTGCTGAGTGAGTTCTAGTTTTATAAATAAAATACTTTACTTTCGTTAAAAACCGTTCTTTACTTTCTTTTAAATCATACAATACTTTCGTACATGCTCACACATCATACGTATACATAGATAATATCATTATTATCTTTCTTTACGTTTGTTAACTTTCGTTCATTCAACGTTCATAAATATTATTCATTTCTCGTCTAGATCCCGTCAGGCTTTACCCTCCTCATGGCACACAGCCACGATTACTGAGGTCGAATGACAAGGATCTCGTTTCGTTCTTTATTATGATATTTCGTTCGCTTTCAATTCATACATTCTTTCATTCATACGTTCATTACTTTCGATGACATGTACAATACCCCAAACATTATGCACGAAGCTGGTTATTGGGCCTGAGGTCTTTCATAGACCTCGAACATTATGCATGAAGCTGACTCCAGTACCTAGGGCAAGTACATTCACCACTTATCTTTTCTCTTTCATTCCGGATGAATGCCATGTGCTATACCCCAAACATTGTGCACGAAGCTGGTTACTGGGCCTAAGGTCTTTCATAGACCTTGAACATTATGCACGAAGCTGACTCCAGTACCTAGGACAAGCGACAAGGATCCGATTCATATGGTCAATCACAAGGATTGGACCGCAGTGTGCATCCTTCTTGGGTAGCTAACCTGCACACAGTTGACCTAACACCCTTCATTGGGTCTGAACCTCTATGCATTTGCTTGTAATCCTTTCTTAATTTCATTCGTTCATTAATGCATGCATTCTTTCATTTCGTTCCTCTTTTCATTTTCTTTCATTTCACGTTACATAATACTTTTCATTCATTCATAAACATAAAACGTAAAGCCAAGGGAAAGACAAACATCCTTCAAAATGAGGAACATCATCATGCACAAATAGCATCATCATATAGGGCAACATCATACATACATAACATACATCATGCATAATCATGCAACATCATCGCTATCATGCCCAACATAACCACTAAGGCCTCAACAGTCATCTTTCATGAACTTACGGGAACTTCCACTTCAAAACATAGATCTGCACTTTCCCCCTGAAAGTCAATAATTAAACTACACTTCTCCTCGGGTATAATAGCCCTATTTGGGCGTATGGGCACCCTTCAGTCGCATGGCCTCGATGCGACTGAACGTCATGCGAATGGACCAATGCGGATGAACACCAATGCGGATAAACACCAATGCGGATGAACAACCAATCGTGCGAATGGACCCTCAATCGTGCGAATGAACACTATGCGAATGGACCTCATGCGGTTGAACACTATGCGAATGAGCACCTATGCGAATGGGTTCTCAGTCGCATGACTCCCCATGCGACTGGACCCCAGTCATGCGACTGAACCTCAGTCATGCGAATGAACTCCAATCGCACCTTAATCGGCTGATGGGCCTCCAGTCGGTCGCCTAGCCCTAGCTGAGGTAGAATGCAGTTCATCCCGAACCCAATCTGCCATTTTCGACCTCCAAGCTCATCCAAACTCATTCTAAGCCCAAATCAACCCTTCTAAACCTTAGGAATGCATACTATAACACCATTCAAGCACACACAAGCTCGAAATCAAACTCCTAACTCATCACTCGCAATCACACCAAAATGGGTCAAACACACACATACAAAAACAGGTTTACTATGTGTTCCAGCCCCAAATCAGTTGAAAACAAGTAAAATAGGGGTCGTAAAACTCACACAAACTACACCAAGAATAAGAGCTTCGTTTTGACCCGCTACATGATGATTTTCATGCTCGAATCCACCCGAACCAACCTTTTTCTCTCTTTTCTCTCTTCTTTCTCTCTTCCTTCTCTCTTTGCTGAATTTTCACAAGTGTAGGAAGGGTGTGGCTGCCCTCCCCCTCTTAATCCCCTACTCATCCAAATTTTCTCCCATTTTGGCAAGTTTGGTTCCCCGCTTTGGACTTTATTTCTTTTTCTTCTTTCATCGTCTTCAAGGAAAATATCTGGGTGTTACACATATCAAAGCCAAGTTCAAGAATCTTGAAGCAGCTAAACCTCATTATAATATAGGTAGCTCTTTTCTTCTTGCACCTGCATATGCAATTTTTCATAAGAACTATTAAGAAGTTAGACTTTAACCTCCTCAACTTACAGGTCTAAATACGTAACTTAGGATGTTGCTACTAATGCGTTCTAATCTCTAGATGTTAAGCTTTCCATATTGAACTTAACATCTAGTGTTATACTATATGGGAATTGGGTATCTTAGCATGAGAGATTTTAGGTGGAGTTCAATCCCATCCCTAAAGCCAACTTGTGGACAAGATCTTTATTTAACCCTTTAGTTAGATGATCGGCAAAATTATGTTAAGTTTTCACAAACTCTATAGATATCACACCATGCATGATGAGGTCACGAGTGATGTTATGTCCAACACCTAAGTGTCTAAACTTTCCATTATACATTTGACTATAAACCTTAGCCAAAGTGGCTTCACTATCACATGTAATAGATATAGTTGATATGGTTTAGGCCATAATGGAATTTCATAAATCAAGTTTCTTATCCATTCAGCTTTCTTACCAGCTGCTGCTAATGCCACAAACTTAAATTTTAATTTTGAGTTAGTAATGCCAGTTTGTTTCTTCAATGCCCAAGAGATTGCACCTCCTCCAAGTAGGAATGTCCATCAACTTGCGAAAGAATGATCTTCCATATTCGTAATCCAACTTGCATCCGAATAACCTTCAATAACTGAAGGAAATCCATAATATGTTAAACAATAATTATGTGACATCCGGTAATTTTCCGTTACCAAACTTCGTTAATTCAGTTAGGTCTTGCATACACATGTCGTAAGCACACACTACTTGTCGTTGAACGTTGGTGACTTAATAACAATTAACAATGATTATCAGATAATAATTTAATTAATAATATTGATTATTAATTTGTGGTTATGTGATTTATGAATTTTAAAGTATTATTTGTGAATTTTACTTGATAACATGACAACGGGTAATATCTATTTGATTCATGTGTTTTATTATAAGTTGAAATGTATAATTATCATTGTTGAATAATAATGTATGAGTTTGGAAGTTCAAACCATTCAAAAAGGTGTTAAAAGATTAATTTTTATAAAATGTTATAAAAGAGGAATTAAAGGGGTAATTCTAATTAAGTAAATTTTGACAAAAACCCAACCCTGGTCCCCCTAACCCCATTTGGTCGTGAACCTCCTCCCAAATCCCCATTCTTGCGATTTTTGATCAGGAACAACAAGAATCAATCGATTTTTGTTGGGATTCAACTGTTACAAGTTTTCACAAGTGCTAATCATCATTTAAACACACCTAAAGGTAAGTATTTATCAAGTTTTTATGGTTTTTGATTCATGATGAACCCTAATTCGAAAATTGTGAAGAAAAGTTGGAATTGATGATTGTTTGATGATGATATGATGTTAATTATGTTATATGAATGTTAATTTATCTAGATTATACTAGATTATACAAGAAATTCATGGATTGATGTGTTGTTCATACCTTACTATAAGTATAAATTTTTTGACATAAGATTTGTGAATTATGATGAATTAATGATGTTGGTCATGTCTAGATGATTGTTATGGATGTTAGGTTATAATGTTTATGGAAGAATTCCATGGTTTGATCATATAGTTCATATATTGCCCAAGTTAGAAACTTTTGATTATGAGAATTCTTGTATTGATGATTTATGGATGTTAAATGGGTTGTTATGCTTTCTATGAACTAGATTAAGGATATTATTGATGAATTTGGGATTGAAATTGATGAAACATAGATTTTGGGTGTTACTTTCCCGAAAAAGAAAATTTATTTATGTAGATCATTAGATATTGTTATACGGAACAGACTGCTGGGTCATAAAGAAATCGCACGAGAAGCAAATAGAGGTAGCGAAAATGAGAATGCTGAGGTGGATGTATGGACACACAAGACTGGATCGGATAAGAAACGAATTGTTTTGACATAAGCTAGAGGTGGCTTGTATCGCAGATAAAATACGAGAGGAAAGATTAAGATGGTTTGGGCATGTGAAGAGGAGACCAATGGTAGCACCAGTTAGAGCAGTAGAGAACATCAACTTAGAGGGTAGGAGAAGTAGGGGAAGACCTAGGTTGACTTGAGACGAGATAATTAGGCGAGATATGGTTCACTTGCACCTCTCTGAGCACATGATCGAGGATAGGAGTGAGTGGAGGCGTAGAATTAAAATTAAGGACTTTTAGTGGGATCTATAGGTAGGAAGGGTAAATGAAGACATGATGTAGGGCCTGATGTGTACATAGTCTACATCTGCCCTTTATAGATAAAACTTGCCGCTTCTCTGGTGTATGAAATATTCATTTTCTAAATCTTTAGGTGATATATAGCTGTATGTTGTGTGCTGTGTGTTGTATGATATATAATATGTTGCTTTGCTATAGTTATTGCTTTTGTTATCGAGTCGGGGGTCTCTTTGGAAGCGATCTCTCTACCTACCAAGATAGAGGAAAGACTCACCACCACCTACCCCCCAGACCCTGCTCTTGAGTGGGATATACTGGGTTTGTTTGTTTGTTATTGGATATTGTTAATTAAGCATGTTTATGATGTTAGGATCATGATAAAATGCTTGTTGATGATATTTAATATAGTAGAATGTGTTAATTGAGTTGTATGGATGTTGAAGAACTATTTGGGAAATTTAGGTTCTTATGGAATATACATGAAGATGGATTATGTTAGGTGATTATGGAACTATGTTTGGGATATTGATAGATCATGGTGATGTATGATTTATTAGTTAAAATTGTAATTATGGATTTCTTGAGTTCTTATGAATTGTATGATATACTATGGTGTATGATGAGCTTTATAGCACTTAGGGTTTGTAATGTGGCATACATGAACAACTTGTGTGATAATCATGTGTAATGGGTTGTTATACTTGATCAAACAAGAATTCAATTAACTTGTCACCAACGGGTCAAACATGACAACTAGATCTAATAAGTCTTGTTTTCCAAAACTTTGGGTCAACATGTTTATTGAGCACTTAGGGTTGTTAAACTTTTTGTGTACACGTACTTATGTACTTGTGTGTTCTAGGTAACCTTTGACGGGTTGTCTTTTCACTCATCATTAGCTTTTACTATCATTCGTTTGCACATCAGGTGAGTTTAATGCTCCACTTTTACTTACTTCTCTTTTTAGGGAAGAAAGCATACTTTGTTTTAAAACGCTTTACTATTATAACATGTGTTTAGTAAGATATAGTACGTTATACCGTAGAAAGCCCTCACACTTTCGGATCGTTAATTAAGGAATCTATAGAGAAATCTTGGGTAGTACTAATAGATCTGACAAGCCCCACCTGTACGACCGGAAGTCAAGCGGTGCAATATTTTCCTAAACGACTAACAACGTCACGACCGGTATGTCGTGGCGGGAGGCAAATAGACAAACATAGTCAGCTTCGATCGTGAAATCACTATTGTTCTTTTACTAATGAAATTAGACTATATATCTATTTCAATGCACTTGTTTATTTTTACTAACGCTCCTGTTTATGATGATTACAAACTCTTGAACTCACCAACCATTGTGTTGACATTTTTAGCATGCTATTCTCAGATCGTTACTAGCAGCTGCCGTAGGAGCACGCACGAGTCATGCATACTTTGAATAAACATTTATCTGTTTTTGACTTACCGCATACTTATATACTTTGGTTTGGGCGCGTGTTTTGTGCGTTTTACTTTTAGTACTTTATGTTTGAAATATTTACAAAATGCTTCTACCAATATTTTACTATTTTAAACGCTAAATTGTTTTAAATGTTGTTTAGAGTAAATAATAACTGGGATCCTGGTTTGTACACATGCCTCGCGGTAAAACCCTGCATGTGGATTTTGTGGGTGTTACAAATTATTTATTCCTTTCTAGTATTTAAATACTCGATTAATAGCTTGCAAGTGATTTTCCAACAGCATAAGTTATATAAAGCCTAGTTCTAATCATAGCATACATAAGACTTACAATAGCTTTTGAGTATTCAAGTTAAGATACTACATACCTTTATTAGGTAAAATCTTAAGATTAGGATCTCTAGGAGTGCTTACGGTAGAACAATCTTTGAAGTTGAATTTCTTCAAAATCTTCTTAATATAATAAGATTGAGGAATTAAAATACCATTGTTCCCACGCTTGATCTTTATACCAAGGTTCACTTCAGCATCCCCGATGTCTTTTATAGCAAACTTAGATGACAAGAATTCCTTAGTTTTATCAACTTGACTTTGGTTAGTACCAAAGATTAACATGTCATCTACATATAAGCAAATTATAACTCCCTTACAAGAAGTGTCAAACTTGCTATATACACACTTGTCTGCTTGCTTTAGCACAAAACCATTAGACAACACAACATCATCAAACTCTTGATGCCATTGTATTGGTGCTTGCTTCATCCATATAAAGATTTTATCAACTTACAAACTTTATTATCATTACGAGGCATAACAAAGCCTTTAGGTTGTTTCATGTATATCTCCTCATCCAATTCACCATTTAAAAATGCAGTTTTCACATCTATTTGGTGAATCATAAGATTTTGTATAGCTGCATGTGCTAATAACAATCTAATAGTACAAAACCTAGCAACAGGAGCATAAGTATCAAAGAAATCAATACCTTCTTTCTATCTAAAATCTTGGATAACCAATCTAGCTTTAAACTTATCTATGCTACCATCCACCTTCATTTTCTTTTTAAAGATCCATTTAAACTCCAATGGTTTACATCTAGGAGGTAAATAAGCCAACTTCTAAGTATTATTTTGCATAATGGAATCCATCTCATCTTGGATTGCTTCTTTCCAAAATGCAACATCTGTAGAATTCATAGCTTCACTATAAGTCTCTGAACCCTCCTCAATATTATAACAATATTGATATTAAGATCCCATCTCATTCCTTGAACCTTCAACTAAATAAAGTTGAAAATCATCACCAAAACACTTGGTTTTTCTTGCTCTTGTACTTTTCCTTGGTTAAGTTCTAGTACAAGGTACATCTTTACTATTAACCGATTACTACCAAATGTGTTATCAGTTTGAAAAACATTGGAAATAACATCCTTTGGTCTAGGTATAGAAATAAATCTTTCTTCATCAAATATTGCATCTCTTGACTCTATAACCGAGTTTACAGATACATAATCATTAGGTTCTAAGACATAAAACCTATAAGTCTTGGAACGCTGAGCATATCCAATAAAGATGTAATCTATACCTCTTTCACCTGAAGTTTTCCTTTTAGGTTTGGTAAGCCTCACAACAGCTCTACATCCCGAAACTTTAAGATAACTTAAGTTTGGGGGCTTTTTGTACCAAAGTTCATTTAGGGTAGTCTTATTCATTTTATTAGGAATTCTATCAATAGATAACATGTTGTTAACATTGCCTCACCCCCAAATCCTTCACTCAAACCCGAATAACCATTTCTTTCAACGTTCTAATCTTTCTTTCTGCTATCTTCGAACGTCTTGTCCTTCAAACTTGTTCAGTTTAACGAATTTGCTTGTCATGCCTTTCACAGAATCTCCGTCCGTAATTTACAACAGTAGATAATTTTGATCTTTGTAGAATACTTGAAATCAAAAATTGGATAATCTGAGAGTCATGAAGATCACTTTCAGATCGAAATTTTGAATTTAACTCAGACGAGATCAAGAATTAGTATGATTTTTTTTTGTGATATTCATGATCTAAAAGAAAGAAAAGAATGACCAATCTCTTTCGAATTCAATATTTGCAGGGAATGTGAGAAAACTAGCGGTGGCAATTTTCATATCAAAATATTACTTGACCCCAGCCAGGGGCTCTGTCCCTTGGACCCTGCCAGGGGCTGCCGCCCCTTAGGCCCCGCTTCCAATCCCCCGCCAAGGGTTCGTTTTCCCATTGAAACCCCCATTGCTTAGGGGTTTTGCCCCTAATAAAGTTTTCATTTTCAAAGATCACAATAAACTCAAACAAGTGTGCACTCCAGCACCTCCTGACTTGTTTGATGGATATTATATGATCAAATTGATCATTAGTCAATCCAATTACATTAAAGTATCTAACACAACATGAACAAAAAAGTCATTAATTATTCTTGATTATGTAATGTTCAAAGAATTTATTAGCGTATTCTTATATAAATATTTTGTGACAACCCGGAAAATTTCGTTACCTTTCGTTAAACTATAGGGTTTAAACTGTAACATCGCGTATTTTCGTTAAAGCCAAGTTAACTATGTTAAATCTTAAAAGGACTTTCATGTTATTTTTGCAACTTTGGAGAGTTATTATACTGGGAGATTAACAAATTAATAATAATAACATTATAAGTGTTATAATTATTTCGTATTATTATAAAAATTTAACGTGATAATAATCTTAAATAAAATAATAATTATTATTACTATAATAATAATAAAATTTACAATATTAATAATAATAATATAGTAATAATAATATTAATAATAATGGTAATGATAATAATAATAATAATAGTCTAAGTTTTACAACTTTAGCTTGTAATTAATAAAATTTACATGAAATAATAACCCTCTAAAACTTCAGGGGTTAAGTTGTAACATGTTTAAAACTGAAACAGAACCTTAAACATCATTTGCAAACTGTTAGAAACCTCGGGGACCCATTGTGTAAATTCCGAAAAGCACCCAACCCCACCCCCTTCTTCCCCGCGACCCCTTTCCTCACGGTCACTACTCACTTTAATAATCGAAATAACTCCGCACTAACGAACTATGAACCATTTATAATCATCCTTTGAGTTTGATTTCATCCGAAACACACCCGAACATCACCTTCGAGCACCTCCAAATCGCGGACCTGCTACTCAATTTAAACCCAACCTCCGATCGATTTTAACAGAAACTGATAAGGGGCTTTTAATCTCGATCATCATACGAAGCTTCCTACGAAATTAATTTGATTTCCATCAAGGTTTGCTCACCCATCGATCATCGCCATTGCCGCGACCTGTTCTTCATCGGGTCTATCTCCAATCGAACATCAAACGGGTAATTAAACATACATACACACTTGGTTTTACATGGGGAATCAAAGCCCCATGATTAAACCGAGCAATAACATCGAATCAACCTTCAATTTGGTCCGGATTCGAACAAGGGCTCATATGGTTTTGGAGGTTTAATTGAAATGGTGTTTAAAACCATTTGGAACCCAATCCCATAACGGCTGTATGCCTTTGTCCCACCGGTTCCACGCCCCATGCCATCCTTGAGGTCCTGGGTTCGACCCCAGACAACCTCACTTATTTTTAATGCCTTTTTGCAGCTTTTAAAAATATATAAAAATTCCTAAAAATTATAAAAATAACTTTTATAAATTTCTTTATTTTAAAAGTTATCAAATGAATTTCTGGAAATTTATTTAATAAAACATCTTAACATTTTTATGTAAAACATTATTCTACCAACATATAATTGATTAATATATATTTATTTACGGATTAAATAAATAAATAAATATAAAGACTACCTAAACATATTTAATCATTTTTAGATAATAAATAAATAAATTAAAACTTGTAAACATTACTTATTTGATAAATACAAATTAGATTTTATAAATTTAATTATAAAATCTTACTAAATTAAATACAAACTTACATATTTAAATAATGTCTAAAATTTATTTAGAACATAATGATATGTTAAAATCATTATTAAATTAATCAAATTTTATGAAATGCAAATCTTTAGTTATTAAAGAATTAACAAAAATAATTAAATTATTTAATTATATATTTATAACAAATCCCAGAAAACCAGACCCTAGATCAGTTGAACTCCAGGTTCAAGATCTAACTTATTTAGGTTATGAATATGTATCTATTTGCTTATGTGAATTATAATTCCTTAGGAGGAATTTACTAGCTTGTCAACGCCACACAAGAACTGAGGTGGGTTCATACTTAACTATTCCACTTTTTAATCATTTAAATATTATGGGGAGGAATACATGTTATAATTGAAATTTCAAATTATTTTGTGTATTATGTTAAATAATAATTGATCACATTTATGATTACATATGGTTACAATGAAAATCCTTCTCTGTATACTGGACTAGTAACAAGGCAGGGATCTTTTGGATAGTACTATTGGGGTGTGACTTACCCCCATAAAGGTTTGGACATGTGGTCCTTACCAAGATGCACAAAGATCTTATAAGTCATTTGGGATGACTGTTTTGTGTTGAGAAGGTAGATGTGCACTATGTGTAAAGTTTGTCATTATAGTTCCACTTACAACCCATATGAGGATAAATGAAAAGGAGGATTTGCTCCCTCTGATTTGAAATTATTATAACTAACATAATATACACATAAAAAGGATAATAAACTATGATACATGGACAATTCCTATGTGAAGGATTTGTTGGCTTGTACTTAGTTAGTATGTGGGATAGCGGTTCACCTTATAAAAGGGTTCCGACAGGCTATCCATATACAAAGTGATACCAGTGGGTAGTTCATACTCACACTTTTACAGTAAATCCTACTTTGATGATAATTAACGGTTTATCATTTATGTTTTTACTCACCTATGAACTCACCAACCCTGTGTTGACACTTGATTTTATATTTATTCTCAGGTATCTACTAGGAGCTTATGGACATGCACGTAGGATCATATAAGAGCTCAAGATACATATTGCTTATTATTTGAGATATGATTAGACGTATTGTTATGAAACAATCTATCTTTTATTTCCGCTACGCATAATATCTATTACTCTGAATATCAATGGAATGATTATCTAAAATTTATCATATAGATAACTGCATCTCATGTGTGACTAATGTGTTCGATCCTGTTTGTTCACTCCTCCGTGATAAATTCCAGACCCGGAATTTGAGGGTGTGACAGATTGGTATCAGAGCCATTGGTTATAATGAGTTAGGAATTGCATCTAGCCTATAGCCACACACAATAGTTGCACAAAGTAAATTTCCTTAGTTAGAGATCGACTAGGATTAAGAAGTTATATGCTTCTAAAACGAGAATGTCAAACGATACTTGTCTCCCTAAACTTAACTTTGACTTTTTGACTCTCCCTGATAAATGAACTTCCTAAACTTATTCTCAACGACATGTGGGATCTACACTTATCGTCATGGGTTCAATTCCTTAGACTTTATGTCTAATCTATGAAAATCTTATCGAGGTTTTGATTCTATGAACCAAATAAACTTGTGTGACACATAGACACCTGTATTCTGGATTTCCTGGCAAAAGGCCTTCGGGCTAAGGCAAGCATATCGTATAAATCTCATTGTGAGACCAGTTATGTTTACCTGGGGATTTCTGGGATGAGTGATAAACTATGATCAATACACAAGTCTCTAAGGCAAATGGGTCAAATTACCTTGATGTGTTCCATTTGGTAATCTAAGCTACGCTTGTCCAAACCTAAAGAGAGACTTGTTTCCCTAGTACTCGTTCCTTGCTGAATTTAATCAAAAAACCCAGTTTTCTTAAATTCCCATCTATCTTACAGTAATTGTCCATACTTTGAATATTTAATATAGAATGCATCTATTGAATATATCAAAGTGTGAATTCTCACCAAACAATTTCATGATAGATGGACGCATCAGCGGGCAGAGGCAGAGGTAGAGGACGCGGTAGAGGAACTGTCCCAAGAGGGATGACTCTTGAAGAAATACAAGTTTTGGTCAATCAAGGTGTTGCCGTAGCCCTAGCCATTCAGGCTGCTCAGAATGGTCATCACTATTCCTATAAGAAGTTCCTAGACTGCAAGCCCGATATCTTCACTGGGCAGAAGGGGCCATTGGGCTCATAAGGTGGTTTGAGAAATGCGAGTCCATCTTTGCTATATCTGAATGTCCAGATGCGAGTAGGACAAAGTATGCCTCAGGAGCCTTGAGTGGAGCTGCACTCTCGTTCTGGAAGACTGAAGTTTCAAGACTTACTCTCCCATTAGCCAATGCTATGGCTTGGGATGAATTCAAACAACTGATGATGGAAGAGTACTGTCCGAGGGAAGAAGTACAAAAGTTTGAAACAGAGTGCTGGAACCACAAGATGCTGGGATCTGAGATTGAAACTTATACCATCGAGAATCATGAGTACGCAACTTTGTGCCCACATATGATGGAGCCTGCTCACAGAAGAATTGAAGGCTATGTTCGTGGACTATCTCTAGTCATTCAGTCTATGGTCACTTCCTCTAACCCAACTTCAATCCAACAGGCCATTAGGATAGCTCACAGGCTGACTAATGAGGTTGTGGCTCAAGGGAAGTTGCCACCAAGGATCAAGGGTAAGGGTGTTGCTGCTGAAAGCTTAGGAAAGAGAAAGTTCGAAGATTCTAAAGAAAGTGAGAATCAAGGTGCAAACAAGAAGCAACATCCAAAAAAGAAAAGTGACAATCAGGGCATTCCGCCTAGATGTCAGAGGTGTAGCAAGCGTCACCATGGCAAGTGTACTGTAGTCATTTGCTACAAATGCCATAGGAAGGGGCACACTGCTCCTGAATATAGGACCAAGACTCAAGATCAAGGAAGGAAAGATACTAATCAGCAGAATGATGGTAAGAAGGGAGTTACGTGTTTCAGATGTGGAGAAAAGGGCCATGTTGCCAGAGATTGCACTGGGGAAAGAAAGATACAGCCAAGGGTAGAGCCTTCATGATTGGCAAAGGTGAGGCTCTAAAAGACCCTAATATTATTATGGGAAAATTTTTGGTAAATGATGTTTATGCTATAGTTTTATTTGACACGGGAGCTGATAGAAGCTTCGTATCCAATACTTTTTATAAGCACTTGAATGTGAAACCTGTACCCTTAGATGAGTCATATGTAGTAGAATTAGCAAATGGTAAATCCTTGACCGCATCACAAATTCAGAAAAACTGTACACTAGGTTTATCAGGTCATATCCTACCAATAGACCTCATGCCCATTGCTTTGGGAAGCTTTGATGTGGTAGTTGGTATGGATTGGCTATCCAAAAACTCCACAGAAATTGTATGTAAAGACAAAATGATTCGCATACCCCTACCAAATGATGAAGTCCTGTGTATTGAGGGAGATAAGACTAGTGTTGTGATGGGAGTTATTTCCTACTTGAAGGCTCAGAAGTGTCTTTGAAAAGGACATACTGCTGTCCTAGCCTTAGTCACTGATAAAGATAAGAAGGAGAGGAAGATTGAAGATGTACCAGTCGTCAGGGAATTTCCTGAAGTGTTCCCTGATGAACTACCTGGTTTGCCCCCTAGAAGAGAGGTCGAGTTCTCAATTGAGTTAACACCTGGAGCTACACCTATAGCTCGGGCACCATACCGTCTCGCAACTTCTGAACTAAAAGAACTATCTGACCAGCTTAGGGAACTCCTGGATAAAGGATTCATCAGACCTAGCTCGTCACCATAAGGAGCACCAGTGTTGTTTGTAAAGAAGAAAGACGGAACCTTCCGGATGTGCATTGATTATCGAGAACTGAACAAAGTGACAATCAAGAACCGTTATCCCTTGCCACGTACTGACGACTTATTCGACCAACTTCAAGGTTCAAGCATTTATTCAAAGATAGATCTTAGAAGCGGCTATCATCAGCTGAGAGTCAGGGATGAAGATATTATGAAGACGGCTTTCAGAACTCGATACGGTCACTTTGAGTTCACAGTCATGTCGTTTGGGCTAACAAATGCACCTGCCGTATTCATGGACCTCATGAATCGTGTATGCAAGCCTTATCTAGACAAGTTTGTCATTGTCTTCATTGACGACATCTTGATCTATTCTAAAAATGAGCATGAGCATGAGGAACATCTAAGATTGGTCCTTGAATTACTAAAGAGAGAGGAGCTCTATGCTAAATTCTAAAAATGTGATTTCTGGATAAAAGAAGTTCAATTCCTTGGTCATGTGATTGATGCTAATGGCATTCATGTAGACCCAGCTAAAATTGAATCCATCAAAAGTTGGCCTACACCTTCTAATCCAACAGAAATTAGGCAATTTCTTGGCCTAGCCGGCTATTATAGGAGATTTATCAAAGGATTCTCCAAGATAGCTCAACCATTGACCATGCTCGCCCAAAAGGGAGTAGCATATCATTGGGGACTTAAGCAAGAGGCTGCTTTTCAAACACTGAAATAGAAGTTATGCAGTGCACATATACTATCCTTACCTGACGGCATTGAAGACTTTGTAGTCTACTGTGATGCTTCTATTCAGGGACTGGGATGTGTTTTGATGCAACGAGACAAAGTCATAGACTATGCCTCAAGACAGTTAAAGGCTCATGAGAAGAACTATGCAACTCATGATCTAGAACTAGGAGCAGTTGTGTTTGCTCTTAAACTATGGAGACACTACCTGTACGGTACTAAGTGCACTATCTATACCGACCACAAGAGTCTTCAACACTTGTATAATCAAAAGGAGATGAATATGAGGCAGAGGAGATGGCTTGAACTACTAAACGATTACGATTGTGCCATCAAGTACCATCCCGGTAAAGCAAATATTGTGGCTGATGCTTTGAGTAGGAAAGAACATACGAAACCTCGTAGAGTACGAGCCCTACAACTTACCATTCAAAGCAACCTACCGGCACAAATTCTGAATGCACAGACTGAAGCATTGAAAGAAGAAAACATTAAAGATGAAAACCTCCGAGGGCTAGACCAACAGTTTGAAGTTCATTCAGATGGAGTACGCTTTATAGCAGAAAGGATTTGGGTACCCTATACGGGAATCTTAGAAGCTTGATCATGGATGAAGCCCACAAGTCTAGGTACTCTATCCACCCAGGTGCAGATAAGATGTATTACGACTTAAAGCTTGTTTACTGGTGGCCAAGAATGAAGGCAGATATTGCGACATATGTCTCAAAGTGTTTGACTTGTTCTAAAGTCAAGGTCGAATACCAAAAGCCTTCAGGAATGTTGACCCAACTAGAAGTTCCCGTGTGGAAGAGGGAAATGATAACCATGGATTTCGTCACTGACTTACCCAAATCTCAAACGGGCAATGACACCATTTGGGTTATTGTTGACCGTCTCACCAAATCAGCTCATTTCATACCCACTCGTGAGAAAGACAAGATGGAGAAGCTTGCAAGGATTTACATCAAAGAAATTATCTCTAGACACGGAGTGCCAGTGTCTATCATCTCTGATCGTGACGCACGATTTACATCTATCTTTTAGGATAAACTTCAGAAAGCTCTAGGCACTCGCCTAGATATGAGCACAGCCTATCACCCTCAGACTGATGGCCAAAGTGAAAGAACCATACAGACTCTTGAGGATATGCTTAGGGCTTGTGTTATTGATTTTGAAAAGAACTGGGAAGGTCATCTACCTTTAGTAGAGTTCTCATATAATAATAGCTATCATTCGAGCATCAAGGCGGCACCATTCGAGGCCTTATATGGATGTAAATATAGATCACCGCTTTGCTAGGCAGAAGTTGGAGATAGTCAACTTACTGGCTTAGAATTGATCTTCGAAACTCATGAGAAAATTGTCCAGATAAGAGAACGCATGGCTGCTGCTAGGGATCGCCAGAAAAGCTACGCTGATAAACGCCGCAAGCCACTTGAATTTCAGGAAGGAGATAAAGTTTTGCTAAAGGTATCTCCCTGGAAGGGAGTTATACGCTTTGGAAAACGAGGAAAATTAAACCCTCGCTACGTGGGACCTTTTGAAATTGTTAGAAGGATCGGCCAGTAGCCTATGAATTAAATCTACCTGCTGAACTTGGTGGTGTGCACAATGTTTTTCACGTATCCAATCTAAGGAAGTGTTTATCCGATGAATCACTGGTTGTGCCTTTAAAGGAACTGCAAGTAGATGAGAAACTCAGATTTGTCGAGGAACCAGTTGAAATCATGGATAGGGAAGTTAAACAACTAAAGCATAGCAAGATTCCGATTGTCAGAGTTCGGTGGAACTCCCGGTGTGGTCCTGAGTTTAGTTGGGAACGAGAGGACGAAATGATGCGTAAGTATCCTAACCTGTTCAAGAATGTTGCCAGTACATCTTAATTTTCGGGACGAAAATTCCTATAACAGGGGGATGATGTGACAACCCGGAAAATTTCGTTACCTTTAGTTAAACTATAGGGTTTAAACTATAACATCGCGTATTTTCGTTAAATCCAAGTTAACTATGTTAAATCTTAACAGGACTTTCACGTTATTTTTGCAACTTTGGAGAGTTATTATACTGGGAGATTAACAAATTAATAATAATAACATTATAAGTGTTATAATGATTTCTTATTATTATAAAAATTTAAGGTGATAATAATCTTAAATAAAATAACAATTATTATTACTATAATAATAATAAAATTTACAATATTTAATAATAATATAGTAATAATAATATTAATAATAATGGTAATGATAATAATAATAATAATAATAGTCTAAGTTTTACAACTTTAGCTTGTAATTAATAAAATTTGCATGAAATAATAACCCTCTAAAACTTCAAGAGTTAAGTTGTAACATATTTAAAACTGAAACAGAACTTTAAACATCATTTGCAAACTGTTAGAAACCTCGATGTCCCATTGTGTAAATTCCGAAAAGCACCCAACCCCACCCCCTTCTTCCCCGCGACCCCTTTCCTCACGGTCGGCCGGATTTTCGACCAATAACGCTCACTACTCACTTTAATAATCGAAATAACTCCGCACTAACGAACTATGAACCATATATAATCATCCTTTGAGTTTGATTTCATCCGAAACACACCCGAACATCACCTTCGAGCACCTCCAAATCGCGGACCTGCTACTCAATTTAAACCCAACCTCCGATCGATTTTAACAGAAACTGATAAGGGGCTTTTAATCTCGATCATCATACGAAGCTTCCTACGAAATTAATTTGATTTCCATCAAGGTTTGCTCACCCATCGATCATCGCCATTGCCGCGACCTGTTCTTCATCGGGTCTATCTCCAATCGAACATCAAACGGGTAATTAAACATACATACACACTCGGTTTTACATGGGGAATCAAAGCCCCATGATTAAACCAAGCAATAACATCGAATCAACCTTCAATTTGGTCCGGATTCGAACTAGGGCTCATATGGTTTTGGAGGTTTAATTTAAATGGTGTTTAAAACCATTTGGAACCCTATCCCATCGCGGCTGTATGCCTTTGTCCCACCGGTTCCATGCCCCCATGCCATCCTTGAGGTCCCGGGTTCGACTCCGGGCAACCTCACTTATTTTTTAATGCCTTTTTGCAGCTTTTAAAATATATAAAAATTCCTAAAAATTATAAAATAACTTTTATAAATTTCCTTTATTTTAAAAGTTATCAAATGAATTTCTGGAAATTTATTTAATAAAACATCTTAATATTTTTATGTAAAACATTATTCTCCCCACATATAATTGATTAATATATATTTATTTACGGATTAAATAAATAAATAAATATAAAGACTACCTAAACATATTAATTATTTCAGATAATAATAAATAAATTAAAACTTGTAAACATTACTTATTTGATAATACAAATTAGATTTTATAAATTTAATTATAAAATCTTACTAAATTAAATACAAACTTACATATTTAAATAATGTCTAAAATTTATTTAGAACATAATGATATGTTAAAATCATTATTAAATTAATCAAATTTTATGAAATGCAAATCTTTAGTTATTAAAGAATTAACAAAAATAATTAAATTATTTAATTATATATTTATAACAAATCCCAGAAAACCAGACCCTAGATCAGTTGAACTCCAGGTTCAAGATCTAACTTATTTAGGTTATGAATATGTATCTATTTGCTTATGTGAATTATAATTCCTTAGGAGGAATTTACTAGATTGTCAACACCACACAAGAACTGAGGTGGGTTCATATTTAACTATTCCACTTTTTAATCATTTAAATATTATGGGGAGGAATACATATTGTAATTGAAAGTTCAAACTATTTTATTTAGGTTAAAAGGGAATGTCCGAAACTGAAAAGAAACGGTAACAATGGTGCTGCTGATAAGCCTAAAGACAACAACAATGGTGGAGGCAGTGGCAAGGCAGAGCCTTCATCATGGGTTCAGGTGAGGCTCGAAATGACCCTACTGTAGTGTCTGGTAGATTCACTATTAATGGATGTTATGCCTCTATTCTATTTGACTCTGGTGCTGATAGGAGTTATGTGTCCACCAAGTTTAGTAAAATACTAGGAAGGTACCTACTGACTTGAGTTCTGAGTATGCCATAGAAATAGCTGATGGTAGGACCATAACGGCAACTCAAGTATATAGAAATTGTAAACTAGGTTTGATTGGTCACACTTTCCACATAGACCTTATTCCTGTCACACTAGGAAGCTTCGATGTAGTCGTCAGGATGGATTGGTTATCCCAGAATAGTGCTGAGATTGTTTGCAAGGAGAAGCTGATCAAGTTACCTATTTCGGACGAAGAAATTCTTATTGTGGAAGGTGAAAAGGTGGGTGCGGTGGTCGGCATCATATCATATTTGAAGGCTCAGAAATGTCTCAGGAAAGGACACATTGCCTTGTTGGCACTTGTTACTGAGACGAAGACAAATGAAAAGCGTGTCAAAGACATTCCAGTCGTGAGGGATTTTCCTTTAGTATTTCCTGAAGAACTACCTGGTCTTCCTCCACACAGACAGGTAGAATTTCAAATTGAACTAGCACCAGGAGCAACTCCGATCGCTCGGGCTCCGTACCGTCTGGCACCGAACGAATTACAAGAGCTGTCTAAGCAATTGCAAGAGTTGTTAGACAAAGGATTCATACGTCCCAGCTCTTCACCTTGGGGAGCTCCAGTGCTTTTCGTTAAAAAGAAAGATGGAACCTTCAGGATGTGCATTGACTACCGCGAACTGAACAAGGTGACGATCAAGAATAGGTATCCACTTCCACGCATTGACGACTTGTTCGATCAATTGCAAGGATCTAGATACTATTACAAGATCGACTGAGATCCGGTTATCATCAGTTAAGAGTTTGAGAGGAGGATATTCCGAAGACGGCGTTCCGGACTCGCTATGGACACTACGAGTTTGCTGTAATGCTGTTCGGATTGACCAACGCCCCAGCAGTTTTCATGGACCTCATGAATTGCGTCTGCAAGCCTTATTTAGATAAGTTTGTCATTGTATTCATCGATGACATACTGATCTACTCCCTAATAAGGAAGATCATGAGGAACATTTGAGAACCATGCTGGAATTGCTGAGGAACGAACAACTTTACGCAAAGTTCTCAAAATGCGACTTCTGGATGCGTGAAGTGCAATTCCTTGGGCATGTGTAAACGAAAAGGGTATCCATGTTGATCCCTCAAAGATTGAAGCAATCAAGAATTGGCCGGCACCAAAGACTCCTACTGAGGTGCGACAATTCCTTGGGTTGGCAGGCTATTACCGGAGATTCATCGAAGGATTTTCGAAATTGGCGCAACCTTTGACTGCCCTAACTCGTAAGGGAGTAATATACAAGTGGGGCAGCAAAGAGGAACAGCGTTTCAGCCGCTTAAAGACAAACTCTGCAGCGCACCAATCCTAGCCTTACCAGAAGGGACTGATGACTTTGTTGTTTACTGTGATGCATCCATCCAAGGTTTGGGGTGTGTATTGATGCAACATGACAAAGTCATAGCTTATGCATCTAGACAGCTCAAGGTGCATGAGAAGAACTACACAACGCATGATCTGGAACTAGGAGCTGTAGTATTTGCCTTGAAGATCTGGAGGCACTACCTATATGGAACCAGGTGCACGATCTATACAGATCATAAGAGCCTCCAGAACATATTTGATCAAAAGGAATTGAATATGCGGCAACGACGATGGTTAGAGTTACTCAATGATTATGACTGTGCGATCAATACCATCCGGGTAAGGCTAATGTAGTAGCCGATGCCCTGAGTCGTAAGGAAACTCTAAAGCCTCGTCGGGTGCGCGCATTGCAAATGACAATCCACTCTGACCTGCCAGCGCAAATCAAAGCTGCTCAGTCTGAGGCCTTGAAGACGGAGAATCTGAAGGCAGAATCCATGCGCGGCATGGAGAAACAGTTGGAGGTTAGAGCTGATGGAATCCGTTATTTTATGAAACGGATCTGGGTACCACAGCACGGGAATCTGCGAGAGTTGATAATGGATGAATCCCATAAGTCCCGTTACTCGATCCATCCAGGTACAGACAAGATGTATCAGGACCTGAAAGAATTTTACAGGTGGCCGAGAATGAAAGCGGAAATAGCCACATACGTAAGCAAATGCCTAACTTGTTCCAAGGTTAAGGTAGAATACCAGAGACCATCTGGATTACTCCAACAACCGGAAATTCCAGTGCGAAAATGGGAGCAGATCTCCATGGACTTCATCACGAAGTTACCTAGGACTCCCAGCGGATGCGATACCATTTGGGTTATAGTAGATCGCTTAACGAAATCCGCACACTTTCTGGCAATCCGAGAGACTGATTGAATGGAGAAGCTTACCCGTATCTATTTAAGGGAAATAGTCTCTCGGCATGGCGTACCGATATCTATCATTTCTGACCGTGATGCTCGGTTCACTTCTCACTTCTGGCAATCATTACTACGGTCATTAGGAACGCGGCTGGATATGAGTACTGCATATCACCCGCAGACCGATGGTCAAAGTGAGCGTACAATCCAGACACTGGAAGACATGTTACGTGCCTGTGTGATCGATTTTGGCAGCAGTTGGGAAACTCATTTACCATTGGTTGAGTTCTCCTATAATAACAGTTATCACACCTCGATCAAGGCAGCTCCATTTGAGGCATTGTATGAACGTAAGTGCCGATCACCTATCTGTTGGGCAGAAGTAGGAGAAAGCCAACTTACAGGACCTGAACTTGTGCACGAAACGACTGAGAAAATCGTGCAAATTCGTAACCGTATGGCAGCAGCACGTGATCGATAAAAGAGTTACGCCGACAAGCGTCGGAAGCCATTGGAGTTTCAGGTTGGTGACAAAGTACTGCTGAAGGTCTCACCCTGGAAAGGTGTAATACGCTTTGGAAAGCGTGGGAAGTTAAGCCCTAGGTACGTGGGGCCATTTGAGATTGTCAAAAGGATTAGCCCAGTAGCTTATCAGTTGAATTTACCTGAAGAACTCAGGGGAGTACATGATGTGTTTCACGTATCCAATCTGCGGAAATGTCTATCCGATGAATCATTGATCGTACCTTTAGAAGAACTAAAGATAGATGATCAACTACATTTCATCGAAGAACCAGTGGAATCATGGATCGAGAAGTCAAAACACTAAAGCGTAGCAAAATTCCCATTGTGCGCGTAAGATGGAACTCCAAACGGGGACCAGAGTTTACGTGGGAACGGGAGGATCAGATGAAGTCTAAATATCCGCACTTGTTCGTGGATACAACTTCGGAACCTAACTCCAACTGAATTTCAGGATGAAATTCTCTCAAACTGAAGGATACTGTGACATCTCATAATATCAAGCAAAGAACATTGTGAGTTACTTTCACATTTGTTCTACCTCATAAAGTTTCACATGCGTGTGACAGTTCAGATGATACAGATGGATTTAATGAACAAAGTTTTAGAAACATTCGAGATATTTCTAAATCAGAAAGGAAACCTAAGATTCTTCTTGTTGAAGATCATGTAGTGAATGTGATGGTGAGTGACATCTGTCACTAACAAGTACGTCAATTAGCAATAAGCTCGTTAACTCATCGTGTGTATTAACTGTCCTCATGTATTTCATGGTCTATTTCTCGGTTTAACCGAATTCTCCGAATACTTGTTTGTTAACCTTGGTGTTCCAAATTTTCGGGACAAAAATTCTTTCAACATGGGGATAATGTGACATCCCGTATTTTTCTAAACAATTAAATTTTAATACGTTATTAATTCCAATAATTACAAAAATAATAATAATAATAATAATATAATAATAATAATAATAATAATAGTAATAATAATAATACTAATAAATAACAATAATAATAATAATAAAGTCCAGGGGGCAATTGGTCATTTTTGAAACTTTAAAAGAAGTTTATAACATAAAATAACAGAAACATAAACCTCAGGGACCAAATCTGTAACTTTTAATTTTAAAACCCAACCCTGCCCATTCCTCGATTTTCCGGCGCCGGACTCCGGCCAACTCCGGCGGTACTCCGGCGAGGTCAAAACTCCAAAAATTACCCGATTTTAAACCACAAAACCGGTTCTAATCACTTCGTGGATTAGATTCGAACCTAATGCAACCTAAAAACGCGTTTAATCAATCGATTAGCAGCTCAACCAACCCATATGAGGATAAATGTAAAGGAGGATTTGCTCCCTCTGATTTGAAATTATTATAACTAACATAATATACACATAAAAAGGATAATAAACTATGATACATGGGCAATTCCTATGTGAAGAATTTGTTGGCTTGTACTTAGTTAGTATGTGGGATAGCGGGTTCACCTTGTAAAAGGGTTCCGACAGGCTATCCATTTACAAAGTGATACCAGTGGGTAGTTCATACTCACACGTTTACAGTAAATCCTACTTTGATGATAATTAACGGTTTATCATTTATGTTTTTACTCACCTATGAACTCACCAACCCTGTATTGACACTTGATTTTACATGTATTCTCAGGTATCTACTAGGAGCTTATGGACATGCACGTAGGATCATATAAGAGCTCAAGATACATATTGCTTATTATTCGAGATATGATTAGACGTATTGTTATGAAACAATCTATCTTTTATTCCGCTACGCATAATATCTATTACTCTGAATATCAATGGAATGATTATCTAAAATTTATCATATAGATAACTGCATCTCATGTGTGACTAATGTATTCGATCCTGTTTGTTCACTCCTCCGTGATAAATTCCAGACCCGGAATTTGAGGGTGTGACATATTTGTTTGAGACCAATATTAATTAACTTGTTTCGACCCAGTTGAGTATAAATCTTAATTTTTTTGTACGTGATTAGAGTTAACATGCATTTAACAGCCCGCTACATTAATCAAAATTGGATAATCAACCTTCAAAGGCCAAAAAACACATGCATAATCTTATTATGCAAAGTAAACGCGATTAATTATTGTGACCTCAAGAATAAGAGCATATTAGGTATATGTGGATTTCATAAGGCATATAAATGGCATTTGAAAGGAATAACTTCATGTGGAGTTTGATCACTATAATTTGGTGTCACAAACACAAAATTCTGGCATTCTTTGTGTGGCCAAGATTTGTGAAACATATGAACAACAAGCAGCTTCCAATCATTTCCTCTATTTGAATGACCCCAAGGTCCCCTATTTGAAACACCAAAAGACCTTCAATTTTATATTTCATTCATTCATCAATCATTCTCTCTCTCTACATATATATGCATATGAGCATTCACATTCAATTCCTTATCTTTATCTATATAATTACACTAAAAATCACTACTTCTTCTCTCTTTTTCAATTAAATAATATATTTTATACCTTTTTCATTACCTTTTCTCTCTCTTTCACTCACAACCACTTTCAAAAATATTAAAAAATTTATAAGGGTTGAACAATGAATCCTTAAATTTACAGATGAACAGTAACATTTTCTCTGTACTCCACTCACAACCAATCAAAACTATCCATATAATTTAAAGACTCACACTCATATAATTATAAGACATGGGTTGTGAATGCTCTTACGTTGCCCTCTATCATTCAACAACTTTCCTTACCAATATGGGTTGAGGTGACAATATTCTTTTCACTAGCATAACTTTTCTAATAATATTTTTTTAGTTTTAATAGAACTAATATATATTTTCTCATTGAGTCCTCAACATGTATTAAACCTATTATTTATTTCTTTGTAACACTTTTACTTCTGATTATATATTACATATATAAAATAAATTTTCCTCTATGTATGTATGTTATAAACTAAATAAATAATTGATGGTGGCCCATTACTTTTCTCCAATTTGTATAAGAAATTATATAGGTTAATTCGGTTATGAATTCATTTATTTAAAAGGGGGATCATATATAATATTATCTTACTTTGTTGATTTATATCAACTATATATCTATGATGTATATTTTTTATTTATGTTTATGATAATAAATCAGTTTTGTCGTATTACTACGTGTCGAATAGTTGATGTAATTCTATTGAATTTTGTGTAAAGAAAAAAATAAATGCAGTATATCTAGAATTATAAGCATATTGGAATATATATTGAGCATATTTTTTAATCGACGAATAAACCTCTAGCGCTGAAATATGTCGCATCCTTTTTTTATGTTTTACATTTATCTTTTTCATATTTTATTCTATACTATATTGTGTGTATAAATAAATCATTTATTTGAGAACTATATAATAAGATGTTAGATTCGAAAAGCATATACTTGTTAACAGATTAAAGAAATGAAGAATTACGTTTGGAAGAAATGTTAAATATAAAACAAACAAACAAAATTAGTAATATCTCACTCATAAGATAAGATTTTAAAAAACAAGATTCCAACAAGTCTTTAAAATTATAACAAGTCTTATTCACAGCTAAGAAATAGAGAGTTTGCTCTCAAAAAAGCTCTAGCTCAACGAACCAATTATGAGCAAATAAACATATATAATCTCATGTTTGTTTATTACTAATTAAACCCAAAATCAAATCTATTCTAATCATGATTAATTCTAATGGGCTTGATCATCATGCCATGCAATGGAGAACCTTAAGAATATATTATATAATTGCACTCTTTACTATTTATATAAGAATTTAGACTTGCAATTCATTAATATGCTTGTTCTTCATATATTCATACAAGTATGCTATAAAATTTTGTGAGTCTTGAGGTTCAATTTGACCAACACATGAGATATTCAATAAACCAAATACGTATACTTAAAACATATATCAAGATGACAATCAAAGAGAATATACATGTATGGTAAAGTACATTTTTTTCACTAATTGTTCTAATACTTAGTGATTGTAAATTTTTAAGCATAAAGGCACATCATGATATCATGTATATATGTTAGTTCACTTAAGATCGGGTCCTCCGTGATATGAGAATTTTTAAGCATAATCATATACCAAACAAACAAAGATAAAATATATTATCTCAATTTTGATTGTGCACCGATTGGCAATTGTCATGTTAACAAGCAATCTTAATTATCTAAACAAGCATTAACATATATGTGCTTATCCATATAATTATATGAGCAGACTAATATATGGTTAAAAGAAAGGTAAGAGATTTTGTCTCTTTGAAAAATACATAGTTTAAACCTTGGTACTAATGAATCATTACTAACCTGGTGTTATTAACTTCTACCATTTAACATGTCGTTAAAAAAATTATATGAACACGTCGTATGCTATTTATTCAAGCACGTTTTTAAACATATGTATTTCATTGCTTAAATATGATGAATTAAAGTGGTTATCTCCGACGCCTAGGTTACTTTTTATTAACTTGACACCTTTTCATTTAACCATATGAAATATTTATGTGTTATAAAAATACCATATTAAACACTAAGTAAGAGCTCTAAAAACCTTGCTTCCTAAGCATGCTGAGAAAGTTTTCTATAAGACTTCCCATCTTACCATAATTATCATCTTTACTAATATTGTTCTTTTACATGATTTATACTACTTTATAAATGGTTTAAGATGGACACCGTTATAATTTATCTTAAAATTTAAGACTCGGAAAACAATTTTTGTTATGGAGGGTACACTTGTTATATACAATTGTTCCTAATTTGTCTTCATATAATAAATTTCTCTTAATTAATACATTATTTAACACACAAATTAGATTTTTTAATTCAACGCATCAAGTATTATCTTATTATAATACTTTATGTTAACATTTAATTTCATAATTACTATTTCTATTTTCTATAACTATATATTATTTAAAATAAATTGTCACACCCTCAAATTCCGGGTCTGGAATCTATAACGGAGGGGTGAACAAACAGGATCGAACACAGTAGTTACACAGAGATGCAGTTATCTATATGATAGTTTTTAGATAATCATTACAATAATTTATGCGTAGCGGAAGTAAATATAGATTGTTTCATGACAACATGTCTTAATCATATTTCGGATAATAATCAATAGGTATCTTGAGCTCTTATATGATCCTACGTGCATATCCATAAGCTCCTAGTAGATACCTGAGAATACATGTAAATCAAGTGTCAACACAGGGTTGGTGAGTTCATAGGTAAGTAAAACATAATGATAAATCATCAATTATCATCAATAGGATTTATAGAAAAAGTGTGAGTTTAATTTACTCACCGGTATATGAATAGCCTGTCGGAACCCTTTTTAATAAGGTGAACCCGCTATCCCACATACCTACTAAGTACAAGCCCAACAAATCCTTCACATTGAATTTGTCCATGTCACTTAGTTTATTATCCTTTTATGTGTATATTATATTTTTAATAATTTCAAATCAGAGGGAGCAAATCCTCCTTTACATTTATCCTCATATGGGTTGTAAATGGAACTATATTGCAAACTATATAAAGTGCACATCTGCCTTCTCACTACAGAAACAGTCATCCCAAATGACAACAAGATCTTTGTGCATCTGATATGGATCACACGTCCATACCTTTGTGGGGGTAAGTCACTCCCCGATAGTACTATCCAAAGATCCCTGCTTATTTATAGTCCAGTTTACAGAGAAGGATTTCATAATAACCATATGTAATCATAAATGTGATCAAATTATTATTTAACATAATACACAAAAATAATTTGTAATTTCAATTACAACATGTATTCCAGCCCAAAATATTTAAATGATTAAAAAGGGGAATAGTTATGAACTCACCTCAGTCCTTGTGTGGTGTTGACAACCTAGTAAATCCTGCTAAGGAATTATATTTCACGTCAGCAAACAGATACAAATCCAAAACCTAAATAAGTTAGATCTTGAACCTGGTGTTCAATTGATCTAGGATTTGGTTTTCGGGGATTTGTTATAAACATATAACTAAATCATTTAGTTATTTTGTTAATTCTTTAATAACTAAAGACTTACATTTCCTAATATTTAATTAGTTTAATAATGATTTTTAACATATCATTATGTTCCAAATAAATCTTAGGCGTTAATATAAATTTATATTTAATTTTGTAAGATTTTGTAAATAGACACAATTTATCTAGACATTATATTTATATGATAATGTTTTTATAACTGAACATAGATTATGTATAAATAATGAATAATAACATATCATTAAATTATAACATATTTACATGATAAAACATAATATAATTTATCTAATTATTAATTATGTTCAATAATTAATAATCATAACATAATAAATTTATGTTCAATAAATAATATAAATATGTAATTATTAGTTATGTTATCCATATTATATCATGTATATACATTATTTATGTGTAATAATCTATGTTACTATTTTATTTAAAAATCTATTTATGATTTTTAATAAATCATGTATTATTTAGTATGATTTTATGATTTAATTTATAAAATCATTTTTATCCATAATTACAAATAATATAACGTCTAATAATAAATTAGTCTATTTTATAAGAATGGCTATTTATAACATTTATAACTAATATTTTATAATATTTGTAATAATTAACTAAATAAATAAATAAGGTTTTTAAAGAAATAAATTTTCCAGAAATAATTATATAACCTATAAAATGAACAAAGTTTATAATAATTATTTTTATAATTTTTAATAATTTTTCTGTATTTTTAAAGTGATAAAAAGGGCTCTAAAAAAATAGATGTTGGTGCCGGGTTCGAACCCGGGACCTCCTTCCCACACACCCGCGTACCAACCAGTGAACCAAAGGCTCATCAGCGAACAAACCCCGCCCCAAATAGTTTTAAACATACCCGAATGTTTCATCCCCAAATTCAAGAACCCTAGAATCAATTTGATTCAAATTGAAGTTCGATTTGATTCTGTCAATGCACAAATTCATGGGCTTTTGTTCCCCATGATTAAACGAACACAATGATGTAATCAATTACCTGTTTTGATGTTCAAATCGTTAAGAATGATCGAAGAACAGGTCGGCCCAATGTGAAATTCAAACGAGGATCAAACGTTGATGATAATGAAATTAACTTCACAGGAAGTCTCCAATAACTCTAATGATCAAAAGCCCTCTATTGTTGTCGTGTAATAGAACTCAGAAGGTGAAATCGAATAGGTTGCAGGTTCACGGATGAGAGTGTTTGAATGTGATATTTTGTTGTGTTTGAAACGAATTTGATCTTGATGATAGTTTATAAATAGTCATACGACTGCTAGTGCGCAATCAATTCGATAATTTTTATTGTTTGGTGCGTGTTCGTAGTGGGTGTCGGCCGAACTTTCGGTCGTTAGTGGAAATCGCATTAAACCGACACCATTAATCAAATTTCCAGTGGCCACGAGTTCGATTATCGTTCTAGAAATGTTTGGTACTGATTTTTGGGGTCAAATCGAGTTTATAACGGCTTTTGGGCTCGCCGGAGAGCCGCCGGCGATCGGCCGGATCCGGTGGCCGGAAATACGGGGGTGGGTTGGGATTTAAACGAAATTACAGAAGTGGTCCCTGTGGTTTAACATGTTAACATTTTATGTTATAAGTTTGTAAAACATGTTTCAAAAATTACCAAACAACCCCTGGACTTTATTAAATCATTTCAAAAATTTTATAAATTATTATTAATAACAATATTTTCATTATTAATAATATTATCATTATTAACATTATTATTTTTAATAATATTAATATTATTATTATTATTGTTATTATTCTATTTTTTTTTTTACAATATTATTATTGTTATGTTATTATTATTATTGTTATTTATATTTTTATTATTTAATATTATTATCAAATAATAATAAAAATATAGAAACAATTTTGTATAATCACATAAATACTAGATTTATATTTATAAATCATGAAATTTTCCGAGTTGTCACATCATCCTCCTGTTACAGGAATTTTCGTCCCGAAAATTAAGAAGTACTGGCAACATTCTTGAACAGGTTAGGATACTTGCGCATCATTTCGTCCTCTCGTTCCCAAGTGAACTCAGGACCACGCCGGGAGTTCCACCGAACTCTGACAATCAGAATCTTGCTATGCTTAAGTTGTTTGACTTCTTTATCCATGATTTCAACTGGTTCCTCGATAAACCTGAGTTTCTCATCTACTTGCAGTTCCTCTAAAGGCACAACAAGTGATTCATCGGATAAACACTTCCTTAGATTTGATACGTGAAAAACATTATGCACACCACCAAGTTCAGCAGGTAGATTTAATTCATAGGCTACTGGGCCGATCCTTCTGACAATTTCAAAAGGTCCCACGTAGCGAGGGTTCAATTTCCCTCGTTTCCCAAAGCGTATAACTCCCTTCCAGGGAGATACCTTTAGCAAAACTTTATCCCCTTCCTGAAATTCCAGTGGTTTGCGGCGTTTATCAGCATAGCTTTTCTGACGATCCCTGGCAGCAGCCATGCGTTCTCTTATCTGGACAATTTTCTCATGAGTTTCAAAGATCAACTCTGGACCAGTAAGTTGACTATCTCCAACTTCTGCCCAACAAAGCGGTGATCTACATTTACATCCATATAAGGCCTCGAATGGTGCCGCCTTGATGCTCGAATGATAGCTATTGTTATATGAGAACTCTACCAAAGGTAAATGACCTTCCCAGTTCTTTCCAAAGTCAATAACACAAGCCCTGAGCATATCCTCAAGAGTCTGTATGGTTCTTTCACTTTGACCATCAGTTTGAGGGTGATAGGCTGTGCTCATATCTAGGCGAGTGCCTAGAGCTTTCTGAAGCTTACCCCAGAAGATTGATGTAAATCGTGCATCACGATCAGAGATAATAGACACTGGCACTCCGTGTCTAGAGATAATTTCTTTGATGTAACTCTGCAAGTTTCTCCATCTTGTCTTTCTCACGGATAGGTAGGAAATGAGCTGATTTAGTGAGACGGTCAACGATAACCCAAATGGTGTCATTGCCCGTTTGAGACTTGGGTAAACCAGTGACGAAATCCATGGTTATCATTTCCTACTTCCACACGGGAATTTCTGGTTGGGTCAACATTCCTGAAGGCTTTTGGTATTCGACCTTGACTTTAGAACAAGTCAAGCATTTTGAGACATAGGTTGCAATGTCTGCCTTCATTCTTGGCCACCAGTAAACAAGCTTCAAGTCGTAATACATCTTATCTGCACCTGGGTGGATAGAGTATCTAGACTTGTGGGCTTCATCCATGATCAAGCTCCTCAGATTCCCGTATAGGGGTACCCAAATCCTTCCTGCTATAAAGTGTATTCCATCCGAATGAACTTCAAACTGTTGGTCTAGCCCTCGAAGGTTTTCATCTTTAATGTTCTCTTCTTTCAGGGCTTCAGTCTGAGCCTTCAAGATTTGTGCCGGCAGGTTGCTTTGAATGGTAAGTTGTAGAGCTCGCACTCTACGAGGTTTCACATGTTCTTTCCTACTCAAAGCATCAGCCACAATATTTGCTTTACCAGGATGGTACTTGATGGCACAATCATAATCGTTTAGTAGTTCAAGCCATCTCCTCTGCCTCATGTTCAGCTCCTTTTGATTATACAGGTGTTGAAGACTCTTGTGGTCGGTATAAATAGTGCACTTAGTACCGTACAAGTAATGTCTCCATAATTTAAGAGCAAACACAACAGCTCCCAGTTCTAGGTCATGAGTTGCATAGTTCTTCTCATGAGCCTTTAACTGTCTTGAGGCATAAGCTATGACTTTGTCGCGTTGCATCAAAACACATCCCAGTCCCTGAACAGAAGCATCACAGTAGACTACAAAGTCTTCAATACCGTCGGGTAGGGACAAAATAGGTGCACTGCACAACTTCTGTTTCAGTGTTTGGAAAGCAGCCTCTTGCTTGAACCCCCAATGATATGCTACCCCCTTTTGGGTAAGCATAGTCAATGGTTGAGCTATCTTGGAGAATCCCTCGATAAATCTCCTATAATAGCCGGCTAGTCCCAGAAATTGTCTAATTTCCGTTGGATTAGAAGGTGTAGGCCAACTTTTGATAGATTCAATTTTAGCTGGGTCTACATGAATTCCATTAGCATCAATTACATGGCCAAGGAATTGAACTTCTTTAAGCCAGAAATCACATTTCGAGAACTTAGCATAGAGCTCCTCCCTCTTTAGTAGTTCAAGGATCAATCTCAGATGTTCTTCATGCTCCTGCTCATTTTTGGAATAGATCAAGATGTCATCAATGAAGACATAGACAACTAGATAAGGCTTGCATACACGATTCATGAGATCCATGAATACAGCAGGTGCATTTGTTAGCCCAAATGGCATGACTGTGAACTCAAAGTGACCGTATCGAGTTCTGAAAGCCGTCTTCATAATATCTTCATCTCTGACTCTCAGCTGATGATAGCCGCTTCTAAGATCTATCTTGGAGTAAATGCTCGAACCTTGCAGTTGGTCGAATAAGTCGTCAATACGTGGCAAGGGATAACGGTTCTTGATCGTCACTTTGTTCAGTTCCCGATAGTCAATGCACATTCTGAAGGTTCCGTCTTTCTTCTTCACAAATAACACTGGTGCTCCCCATGGTGACGAGCTAGGTCGGATGAATCCTTTATCAAGGAGTTCCCTAAGCTGGTCAGATAGTTCTTTTAATTCAGAAGGTGCGAGACGGTATGGTGCCCGAGCTATAGGTGTAGCTCCAGGTACTAACTCGATTGAAAACTCGACCTCTCTTTTAGGGGGCAATCCAGGCAGTTCATCAGGAAACACTTCAGGAAATTCCCTGACGACGGGTACATCTTCAATCTTTCTTTCCTTCTTCTCTTTGTCAGTGACTAAGGCTAGGATAGCAGTATGTCCTTTTCGAAGACACTTTTGAGCCTTCAAGTAAGAAATAACTCCCATCACGACACCAGTCTTATCTCCCTCCACGCACAGGACTTCATCATTTGGTAGGGGAATACGAATCATTTAGTCTTTACAGATAATTTCTGCAGAGTTTTTGGATAGCCAATCCATACCAACTACCACATCGAAGCTTCCCAAAGTAATGGGCATGAGGTCTATTGGTAGGATATGACCTGATAAATCTAGTGTACAGTTTTTCAGGATTTGTGATGCGGTCAAGGATTTACCATTTGCTACTTCTACAACATATGGCTCATCTAGGGGTACAGGGTTTACATTCAAGTGCTTATAGAAAGTATCAGATACGAAGCTTCTATCAGCTCCCGTGTCAAATAATACTATGGCATAAACATTATTCACCAAAAATTTTCCCATAATAACGTTAGGGTCTTTGAGAGCCTCACCTTTGCCAATAACGAAGGCTCTGCCCTTGGCTGTATCTTTCTTTTCCCCAGTGCAGTCTTTAGCAATATGGCCCTTTTCTCCACATCTGAAACAAATAACTTCCTTCTTTCCACCATTCTGCTGATTACCATCCTTCTTTCCTTGGTCTTGAGTCTTGGTTCTACATTCAGGAGCAGTGTGCCCCCTCTTGTTGCATTTGTAGCAGATGATTGCGGTACACTTGCCATGATGACGCTTGCCACACCTCTGACATCTAGGCGGAATGCCCTGATTGTCTTGGTGCTTTTTCTGATCTTGCTTCTTGCTTGTACCTTGACTCTCACTGTCTTTAGCATCTTCAAACTTTCTCTTCCCCGAGCTTTCAGCAGTAACACCCTTACCCTTATTTCTTGGTGGTAACTTCCCTGAGCCACAGCCTCATTAGTCAGCTTGTGAGCTATCCTGATGGCCTGTTGGATTGAAGTTGGGTTGGAGGAAGTGACTATAGATTGAATGACCGGAGACAGTCCACGGATGTAGCCTTCAATTCTTCTGTGAGCAGGCTCCATCATATGAGGACACAAAGTTGCGTACTCATGATTTTCGGTGGTATACTTTTCAATTTCAGATCCCACCATTTTGTGGTTCCAGCATTCGGTTTCAAACCTTTGTACTTTTTCTCTAGGACAGAATTCCTCCATCATCAGCTGTTTGAATTCCTCCCAATCCATAGCATTGGCTAGGGAGAGAGTAAGTCTTGAAACTTCTGTCTTCCAGAACGAGAGTGCAGCTCCACTCAAGGCTCCGGATGCTTACTTGGTCCTACTCTCATCGGGACATTCAGATATAGCGAAGATGGATTCACATTTCTCGAACCACCTTATGAGCCCAATGGCCCCTTCTGCCCAGTGAAGATATCAGGTTTGCAGTCTAGGAACTTTTTATATGAATAGTGATGACCATTCTGAGCAGCCTGAGTGGCTAGGGCTGCAGCAACACCTTGATTGACCAAGGCTTGTATTTCTTCAGGAGTCATCCCTATTGGGACAGTTCCTCTGGCGCGTCCTCTACCTCTGCCTCTGCCCGCTGGTGCGTCCATCTATCATGAAATTGTTTGGTGAGAATTCACACTTTGACATATTCAATAGATGCATTTTATATCAAATATTCAAAGTATGGACAATTACTGTAGGGTAGATGGGAATTTAAGAAAACTGGGTTTTTCGATTAAATTCGGCAAGGCACGAGTACTAAGGAAACAAGTCTCGCTTTAGGTTAGGACAAGCGTGGCTTAGATTACCAAATGGAACATATCAAGATAATCACGAGAAGCCATTTGCCTTAAGGACTTGTATATGACTGTAGTAACTTCACGTGTTACAATAGCGAAAATCTTACGGCCAGAGTTTCTAAATCGTGAACGGATTTGACGAGAAGACATGCTGTATAATATGGAAAGAAGAAACCTTTATGAAAACGGGTAATTGGTTTCTAAAACTTTTCAAAATAATAAAATCATTAATGAGATTGTTTAGAATAACAATGAGAGGTTAGGAGTGTAAATGTTCGGTTCGCAAACCAAAGCGAATACGTTGACTTATCAAAGTATTTGTGTCCACCACAACCTTAACGAGGACATGCGTACCTATAAGCGAATACTCATCTCGAGGGTTCCCAGGTGAGGTAATCAAGTTGTATGAAATACCTTGCCTAGACAGAACACCTTAAGATACAGGTATCCCACTCTTCCAGCATTGCATGTTCTCGGTCATGTGACACGGACTTTGACGAGATTTGAAAACCATTTGATTTAGGCACGATGATAAGTGTAGATCCCACGTGTCGTTGAGAATAAGTTTAGGAATGAGTCAAAGAGTCAAAGTTATGTTTAGGAAAACAACTATCTAAGTTTAAGCATATAACTTCTTAATCTTAGTCAATCTCTAACTAAGGCAATTTACTTTGTGCAACTATTGTGTGTGGCTATAGGCTAGATGCAATTCCTAACTCAGTATAACCAATGGCTCTGATACCAATCTGTCACACCCTCAAATTCCGGGTCTGGAATCTATCACGGAGGGGTGAACAAACAGGATCGAACACAGTAGTTACACAGAGATGCAGTTATCTATATGATAGTTTTTAGATAATCATTACAATAATTTATGCGTAGCGGAAGTAAATATAGATTGTTTCATGACAACATGTCTTAATCATATTTCGGATAATAATCAATAGGTATCTTGAGCTCTTATATGATCCTACGTGCATATCCATAAGCTCCTAGTAGATACCTGAGAATACATGTAAATCAAGTGTCAACACAGGGTTGGTGAGTTCATAGGTAAGTAAAACATAATGATAAATCATCAATTATCATCAAATAGGGTTTATAGAAAAAGTGTGAGTTTAATTTACTCACCGGTATATGAATAGCCTGTCGGAACCCTTTTTAATAAGGTGAACCCGCTATCCCACATACCTACTAAGTACAAGCCCAACAAATCCTTCACATTGAATTTGTCCATGTCACTTAGTTTATTATCCTTTTATGTGTATATTATATTTTCATAATAATTTCAAATCAGAGGGAGCAAATCCTCCTTTACATTTATCCTCATATGGGTTGTAAATGGAACTATATTGCAAACTATATAAAGTGCACATCTGCCTCTCACTACAGAAACAGTCATCCCAAATGACAACAAGATCTTTGTGCATCTGATATGGATCACACGTCCATACCTTTGTGGGGTAAGTCACTCCCCGATAGTACTATCCAAAAGATCCCTGCTTATTTATAGTCCAGTTTACAGAGAAGGATTTTCATAATAACCATATGTAATCATAAATGTGATCAAATTATTATTTAACATAATACACAAAATAATTTGTAATTTCAATTACAACATGTATTCCAGCCCCAAAATATTTAAATAATTAAAAAGGGGAATAGTTATGAACTCACCTCAGTCCTTGTGTGGTGTTGACAACCTAGTAAATTCCTGCTAAGGAATTATATTTCACGTCAGCAAACAGATACAAATCCAAAACCTAAATAAGTTAGATCTTGAACCTGGTGTTCAATTGATCTAGGATTTGGTTTTCGGGGATTTGTTATAAACATATAACTAAATCATTTAGTTATTTTGTTAATTCTTTAATAACTAAAGACTTACATTTCCTAATATTTAATTAGTTTAATAATGATTTTTAACATATCATTATGTTCCAAATAAATCTTAGGCGTTAAATATAAATTTATATTTATTTTGTAAGATTTTGTAAATAGACACAATTTATCTAGACATATATTTATATGATAATGTTTTTATAACTGAACATAGATTATGTATAAATAATGAATAATAACATATCATTAAATTATAACATATTTACATGATAAAACATAATATAATTTATCTAATTATTAATTATGTTCAATAATTAATAATCATAACATAATAAATTTATGTTCAATAAATAATATAAATTATGTAATTATTAGTTATGTTATCCATATTTATATCATGTATATACATTATTTATGTGTAATAATCTATGTTACTATTTTATTAAAAATCTATTTATGATTTTAATAAATCATGTATTATTTAGTATGATTTTATGATTTAATTTATAAATCATTTTATCCATAATTACAATAATATAACGTCTAATAATAAATTAGTCTATTTTATAAGAATGGCTATTTATAACATTTATAACTAATATTTTATAATATTTGTAATAATTAACTAAATAAATAAATAAGGTTTTTAAAGAAATAAATTTTCCAGAAATAATTATATAACCTATAAAATGAACAAAGTTTATAATAATTATTTTTATAATTTTTAATAATTTTTCTGTATTTTTAAAGTGATAAAAAGGGCTCTAAAAAAATAGATGTTGGTGCCCGGTTCGAACCCGGGACCTCCTTCCCACACACCCGCGTACCAACCAGTGAACCAAAGGCTCATCAGCGAACAAACCCCGCCCCAAATAGTTTTAAACATACCCGAATGTTCATCCCCAAATTCAAGAACCCTAGAATCAATTTGATTCAAATTGAAGTTCGATTTGATTCTGTCAATGCACAAATTCATGGGGCTTTTGTTCCCCATGATTAAACGAACACAATGATGTAATCAATTACCTGTTTTGATGTTCAAATCGTTAAGAATGATCGAAGAACAGGTCGGCCCAATGTGAAATTCAAACGAGGATCAAACGTTGATGATAATGAAATTAACTTCACAGGAAGTCTCCAATAACTCTAATGATCAAAACCCTCTATTGTTGTCGTGTAATAGAACTCAGAAGGTGAAATCGAATAGGTTGCAGGTTCGCGGATGAGAGTGTTTTGAATGTGATATTTTGTTGTGTTTGAAACGAATTTGATCTTGATGATAGTTTATAAATAGTCATACGACTGCTAGTGCGCAATCATTCGATAATTTTTATTGTTTGGTGCGTGTTCGTAGTGGGTGTCGGCCGAACTTTCGGTCGTTAGTGGAAATCGCATTAAACCGACACCATTAATCAAATTTCCAGTGGCCACGAGTTCGATTATCGTTCTAGAAATGTTTGGTACTGATTTTTGGGGTCAAAATCGAGTTTATAACGGCTTTTGGGCTCGCCGGAGAGCCGCCGGCGATCGGCCGGATCCGGTGGCCGGAAATACGGGGGTGGGTTGGGATTTAAACGAAATTACAGAAGTGGTCCCTGTGTTTAACATGTTAACATTTTATGTTATAAGTTTGTAAAACATGTTTCAAAAATTACCAAACAACCCCTGGACTTTATTAAATCATTTCAAAAATTTTATAATTATTATTAATAACAATATTTTCATTATTAATAATATTATCATTATTAACATTATTATTTTTAATAATATTAATATTATTATTATTATTGTTATTATTTCTATTTTTTTTTTTACAATATTATTATTGTTATTGTTATTATTATTATTGTTATTTATATTTTTATTATTAATAATATTATTATCAAATAATAATAAAAATATAGAAACAATTTTGTATAATCACATAAATACTAGATTTATATTTAAATCATGAAATTTTCCGAGTTGTCACATAAATATTATTTTCTTTAAATACAAATATATAATTTATGGAAATTTTAGGCGCACCGTGCTTTTCCTGAAGAAAACCGACCCAAGCGGTCACGGTTAGGTCTCCCCGTGACCGCTAGGTCAGGTGTGACATCTAGCTGTCACGGTTTACTCTAACCGTGACAGTTAGATCTGGGGTCAATGATTGGGTATGTAATTATGGGGGTATTGATTGGGTATGTAATTATGGGGGTATTGATTGGGTATGTAATTATGGGGGTATTAATTGTGCGCAGGGGGGCTATATGTCACGGTTTGGCAAAACCGTGACATATTGCTTTTATTTTTTTTATTCTTTAAGCATTAAATATTTATTTTTATTTCGTGTATCTTCCTTAAGGATTAAACATTTATTTTTATTTCCGTAATTTTATCACTGTAAACTTGAGAATGAAAAGGCGGGAAACACCGTTCGATCGGAGTTTGATTTCGTGTATCTTCCTTAAGCATTAAACATTTATTTTTATTTTCGTAATTTTATCACTGTAAACTTGAGAATGAAAAGGCGGGAAACAACGTTCGATCGGAGTTTGATTTCGTGTATCTTCCTTAAGCATTAAACATTTATTTTTATTTCCGTAATTTTATCACTGTAAACTTGAGAATGAAAAGGCGGGAAACACCGTTCGATCGGAGTTTGATTTCGTGTATCTTCCTTAAGCATTAAACATTTATTTTTATTTCCGTAATTTTATCACTGTAAACTTGAGAATGAAAAGGCGGGAAACACCGTTCGATCGGAGTTTGATTTCGTGTATCTTCCTTAAGCATTAAATATTTATTTTTATTTCCGTAATTTTATCACTGTAAACTTGAGAATGAAAAGGCGGGAAACACCGTTCGATCGGAGTTTTATTAACGTACTCACTGTAAGCTAAGTTTTGACGTTGATATATACATACAGGCATGGTTTGAATGCCGGATATGCGTTTGTGAACTTTACAACATCTGAAGCAGCTTGGAAGTTTCATACGTCGGTTAAAGGAAAACATTGGGATTTGTTTCAAAGCATAAAGGTTGCGGATGTTAGTCGTGCTAGAATCCAGATTTCGAGACGCATTTAGTAGAAGTAGTGTGACAAGGTTGGTTGGGGGGAGAGGTAGGTTGTGGCACTAGGATCTTGCACCATGGTCCGATGGTGTGGTCTACCTTTTTCTGACGTCATCATGGTTTAGTAGTCTGTACAAATTGTGACATCCAGTATTTTTCTAAACAATTAAATTTTAATACGTTATTAATTTCAATAATTACAAAAATAATAATAATAATAATAATAATAATAATAATAATAATAATAATAATAATAATAATAATAATAATAATAGTAATAATAATAATACTAATAAATAACAATAATAATAATAATAATAAAGTCCAGGGGACAATTGGTCATTTTTGAAACTTTAAAAGAAGTTTATAACATAAAATAACAGAAACATAAACCTCAGGGACCAAATCTGTAACTTTTAATTTTCAAACCCAACCCCCGCCCATTCCCCGATTTTCCGGCGCCGGACTCCAGCCAACTCCGGCGGTACTCCGGCGAGGTCAAAACTCCAAAAATTACCCGATTTTAAACCACAAAACCGGTTCTAATCATTTCGTGGATTAGATTCGAACCTAATGCAACCTAAAAACGCGTTTAATCAATCGATTAGCAGCTCAACCAACCCATTTCCACTTTCGGCCGAACAACTCCACGAACGATCGCCACTAACACATATACTAATCCAATTAATCGAGTATAAATAGTCATCTATCTGTTCTTAATCGAATACACCTCTCAATTCAATCTGAAACATACAAAAACCTCGAATTCGATCACCATCTTCTTTCGGACCTGCAACTCTACCAGCCCCAATTTTTGACCACATTCAATCGAAATTGATAAAAGGATTTCGTTTATCATCACCCCTAGAAACTGTCTGTGCAATTAATCGGAGTATAATCAACAAAGCAGATCGAACCGATTCCTCCTCTGACCGCGACCTGTTCTTATCTGTTCTAGCACCTTCTCAACAACAAAACAGTAATTAAACACTTAAATCTACTCGTTTTATCATGGGGAACAAAAGCCCCATGAAATTGGTTGTTAACAGAATCAAATCGAGGGTCAATTGAACCCAAATCGAATTAGGGTTCATATGAATTCGGGGTAATGGGTTGAGTCAGCTTAAAAACAAATGGAACCGAGATTGATGCGGCTGAGGCCTTTGGTTCAGTGGTTGGTGCGTGGGTGTGAGAGTTGGAGGTCCCGGGTTCGAACCCGGCTACCTGCAACTATTTTTTTAAGGCTTTTTAAGCCCCAATAAAATACAGAAAATTCTTAAAAATTATAAAAATAATATTTATAAACTTTTCTTATTTAAAAGATTACATAAATATTTTCTGTAAATTTATTTTATATAAAAACCTTAAAAAACTTTATAAAATATTATTTGATGTTATATCGTATTTATTGTGAAATAATTATAGAAAACCATAGAAATTATACAATATATAATTTCATAAATCATTTGTAAATATAATTATAGGTATATTTTTATAGTTTAATTAATAAATTATTATTGAATTATACAAAGAATACAAACATATACTTCTTTCAAATAAAACAAAAATACAAATAATTTCATTATTTGTCCAAAATCCCACAACCCAATTTAAATCCTAAAATCATTAGGTATAAAATCAAACTCAATATATATAATCGTGTACGCCAACCCAAATCCACCAAATATCTATTCGCGTTGTCTACGTTTTGAAGGCTTAGTTATAATCAATAATAGGGATTGCTCGTGTTTGATCGTGCATTGCCTTATTCTTTGAAGCTCTTGTTGCTTTCATTACATCAAATCAAGGTGAGTTTACAGCCCCACTTTTACTTACATACTCTTTTGGGGGAGAGAAACATGCTGTTTCATAAAAGTTACATTACATTGGATTTTGTAATACTGCATATACTTGATACTATGGTGTATACTTGCCCAACGGACCGTTAATATGGACTTAACGAGGTGATTGTTAGTTGTACTACTGGATTGACATACCCCACTCGGGCTAGTCGCGCTAGCTGGTCAAACGGGTGAACGGTTAGCCTAATTTCAAGTGTTGTGGTGTGTGATCCACAACCGGGCCTACATTATACTATTGCTTACATGTCAGTTCGGTCGTGACTTCATACACATAGTGATCATTATGGACTAGCTACCCATTATATGCTTTAATTACTAATCCGGGAATTTCATTATACTTGACGGATACATAATCCGGGGATTACATACTGACGGATTACAAAATCCGGGAATTTCATTACTGATGCTTACTGTTTTATGATAAACCTGTGAACTCACCAGTCTTGTACTGAGATTTTGCATGTTTTCTCTCAGGACATTGATGTGGCACGTTTAGGAGCACAGCATCTACCGCATGTCATTTCGCAATTATCACAAACTGTTTTCAAGAATAAATCTTCATTTACTTTGTATAAACTGGATTGGACGCATGTTTACGTGTTCCAAAACTATTGTTAAAAGTTATCTTGTTTACGCTTCCGTAATACCTAAAATAATTGGATTGTTTCATTATTATTAAGCAATCTATATGTTTTGTAACTATCGAGTCGTTTGGTGTAACTGATGCTTATCTGAGATCCTGGTTATGTCACACGCCTGACGGTAAAACCCCGTTAGTGGATTTTGAGGTGTGACACAAATGATGATTGATTATCGATTACTAGTTTCACCGTCACATCATTTCTATCTTTTCGTGAATATATAATATAACTATTGTTCTTATGATCTGTATATTTCGTTAGATACTTGAAGAAGCTAAGAAATTCTGCTATGAAACTGGTGTGAAAGTTGCTGTTGCATATGGTGGTGCACCGATTTATCCTCAGGTTTATATACTTTTAAAATCATTAACAAACACTATTTTATGGTTTTAATCATTAACAAACGTGCGATTCAGTTCATCTTTTTTTTCTAATCTGCTTAATTAGTATTTGTAATCTGTTATCTTTAATCTTGATTCAGAACGCGTTGACTTTAATCTTTGTGGAGACAAAACGCAGCGCAGATACAATTAACATTATCACATGATTAACCTAATCTGCTGCAATTCATGGTCATATTACAAGTAATTTTAAACAAGTTGGTTGTTATTTTATCACATGGTTAACCTAATCGTAAAAATCAGTTGTTATCAAACATATATAATTAACATTATCAACATTGCAAATATAAAGCAAACAAACAAAGAAACACAACCAAACAAACACAACCAAATATACAAATCATCATAACTGAAACTGCACATATATATAACAATGAGTTTTTACATACAAAAAGAAATAAAATACAAACAAAATATCTATCTAATCCATCATCCCCGGATCGCTACCCTGACCAGACCCGCCCGCGCCAGATGGGCCAGCACCGTCATGGTCTAACCTCCTCGGTGGCTGTGACAACAACGGCGTACCCGAGGCAGTATAGTCCGCGACCATGTGCTGGATGACCCAGTCCATCATATCATGCAGCCTCGCGGTCGTATCCTCCAGCCTCGCGGTGGTATCATGCAGCCTCGCGGTCGTATCCTCCAGCATCG
>CM044015.1:42372524-42422524 GCA_024085815.1 Flaveria linearis | reverse complement strand
AAAATAGGTGGTGGGGTATATTTGAAATATACACATTTGTTGAGTTTTTCGAATTCCCTCCATTTTAAATGTTGATAACTTTTTTATACATATTATTTTTTGTAAAAATTGCACCATAAAATCAAGCAATTTTTTCTCTTTAGTTTAAGTATAGTATTGATATATTTTTTCAAGAAAAATAAACTAAAAGGTAAATAATTATGTTATTTTATATGAAATTGTACTGTTTTTCATAAACAACACATTTTAAGAATAAAATAACACATAACATACAGCAAAACAACACCATATTTATGTGATGAATTACTACAATATTATAAAACTACACTACTAAAAATACATATTTAGTATTAAATACTATAAAAACATCACAAAAATAACATAACAGCACAAAATTAACATAATAGCAAAAAAACATAAAACTTCACAATATATTTTAAGTAATATAAATAACAAACTAACACAAGAAAACATTAAAGACAACACAACAAACAAGCACAACAAAAAAAATACAATAGCAAACACATCAAAACGGCACAGCAAACCAACACATCTAAACAGAATAGTAATGTGAAATGTATTGAAAAAATAAGTTGTATGATATTAGTAATTCGTATTTTTAATCATTTTATTGGGTGTTAATATAACAATAAGTTGTTACACAAGCTAGTAAAATATCTAAGTTAGTTAGGTATATCAATATTGGTTTGCTCAATGTAAATGTGTGAGTAAGTAGTAGGAAATAGTTTTATGACCATCATACCCTTCTTTTTAAACTTTTAAGCAAAGCGATTTTTTTTATTTAACCACCCCTATAATAAATATTACTTCTGTACAATATATCATATTTACTATATATATATCACTAGGTTAGTACCCCGTGTATTATACGGGTTGAATAAATAAATAATTAATAATTAATAATAAAAATTTATTATCTATGAAAAATATTTTAATATAGGATACAATTGAAATTACTTATAAGTAATAGTTAAGTAATAAAATAATTTAGTTGTTTATTAAAAAATTCAAACATTTTGTTTCAAAACAAACCATTTCAAAAAGTGTCACTTCTAAAAAAAACTTCATTATAACTCTGAATTTAGTTACTTTGGTTTATAAAAATTTCATTATTTAAAAAACCCTAATTTTTTAATATTTTATATTTTTTTTAAAATCTGGATGTTTTAGAAAAAATTCTTATCATAACAAATGTTTCTTAGATATTACATTTATAAAAGAACTCTTTCTTAAATTATTAAAAAACTAAATTTAATCTAAAAAGAAATTAAATAATATAATTTATAATTAATGTAATTATTTATAGGAGAGATAAGCGGAAAAATAAGAATTAGGAGCTCTAGAATTGTGTTATGTGTCAACTAAAACATTATTTTATTATTATAGATTGATTTTGTATGCCATTGACAAAACCATTTCTAAACTTTCAAATTATATTTTAAATTTAATTTCAAGTTTAACCCTTGAAGTATATATAAATATCTTTTTAACTCAATTATATATTTTTTTTTGAATTTTATTTTTCTTCAATAACTTTCGCTTGTTAATATTTTTGTTAAAAGATGAACTTTTTATTGTGTGCTTCTTTTATTCTTGACGTCCTGATATAAATTTTGTTATAGATGGAATTGTTCAAAATAGGTTACGTTTTAAGTATCGAAAGTTATATTAACTCACTGTTACATGCTAGCATTATGAAAAATTAAAACACAGTCGAATAAAGATTATTGGTATCATTGTATATATATGTGGTCAGAATCATTACAGAATCATTTTTTTATTTTCAGAAAAAAAAACCCATTAATTACATAATGTAAGTTATGAACCACTGATTTACATAAATATAAGCTAAGGCCGGTGATATTTAGTTATTTTACATAATTTTTTATTCATATATAATATACACATATGTAAAACAGTTTATGTATCATTAAACTTAATTTACATTTATATAAATAAATGATTTTTTATTCTAAAAATAAAAAGTGATTCTGTAATAATTATATATATATATATATATATTATATATATATATATATATATATATATATATATATATATATATATATATATATATATATATAACAACGTTGGCTTCACTCATACGGGATACTATTCCCATTTTACATCTTTCTAGGCTTTAGGTATAATAATGCTATTTATTCCTTTGCTATATAAAGTTATGTATCTTATCAACATCTTCTTTAAGTTGTGACAAAGTTACTAGTTTTTACGGTTTAACACCTCATATAAAATATCGAGCGTTATCAACGACGTCCAATTAGGTTAATTTTACTTTTATAAAATTATATATGTTATTTACGTTCTTGTACGTGCTTGTTACTACGTTTCAACCTTACGTTTTTAAGATTTTACCTCATCACAACACGAGAGTCATAATACTAGTTAATTATTCGCATGCTATCCCATAGTATGCAATTCACTTTTCAATTCAACATGCATGCTATATCTTAGGTATGATGTTGTTAAGATAATTTAATTTGACAATTATTCTTTTGAAATAAATGCTTTAAAATTTTGTGAAATCTAATCCTAACTAAGTATTATCTATTTTCAATGTGAGAAGTTACGTTCGTTTTCTTAATACTGTATGCATTATAATAGTTTATGTTCAAAGAATGTAATGCATAATAACATGTTAAGCAAATGCATAATAATTTGTGTCTGGGATATGAATGGATCTATAAACTCTAAAGAATGTTAAACATATAAACTATTATCATTCATCTTCTTTGAATAAATAATATTCAAACGCTTATGCATCTTATGCTCTTTTAAGGTGGATTTTCTTGGTGGCGGAGACTTCCATCACTTTTGATCCTTTTTCTATGAGCCACGCCTTTTTCCCTTGCAGACAAAAACGAACATATCCCAAGCAATTTCGACCACTGTTTTTTCCTTTTTTTTATATTTTTTAAAAAATCGATATTTATATCAAATACTTTTAGAAATCAAGTTAGTTTATGGTGTTATTAAAGATACACTCGTTGGTTACTAGAACACTCTCCTTCCCTCCGGTGACGGATCTAGAAAATTTTTATGGGGTGCGAAAATTTTAAGGTAGTTTAACTATCACAATATAATAATTTATTGGGTGCGGTTCAGGTTGGATCCGGTTCATCACCGAAAAACATTTTTAAATAATGGTGTATACACACTTGTATTTGCATATATCAAGAACCTTATTGAAGCAACTAATTTGAGAATAATGTTTGAACGATTTTTAAACTTTTGCATAGTTGTTAAAAACGTCAATTAGTCTTTAACATTAATGATGTTCTAACATGTTTGAAAATAATGTCTCTTAAAGTAAATATAACATTTCATCACTTATATCTTGAAACCAATATGAATTTCACTTGTTTTATTGTCAAAAACAACTATCTCGATGTCTATTTTTCTTTTTTCATCCTACTAACTGCTTGATTATTTGATTGTTAAATTACTAAAAATCTACTCTGTTACAAGTTAGTGAGAAAATATAGTCTGTCGCACTGGTCGGGGGTGCAATTTTAAAATTTTATAGGGACGATCAGGATTTTCACGTGTATATACAACTGTAGAAAAAAAATTAGGAGGGAGCGGCTGTCCCCCGCCCCCTCCCACTAATGTAGGTACGCCCCTGCTTCTCTCTATATCTCTCTATATAGATATACACATATATATAGAGAGTAATGTTGACGAGCTAGTTCTAGCATCGTTTGAATCAGTTCAATCGCAGTTCATTTGAGTCGGGCGCCATGGTTCTCTATTTATTTTGAGATTTCATTACGAAACCTTATAATATAAATATATATATATATATATATATATATATATATATATATATATATATAGGGTACGGTTCAATCATTAACCCTCTATTATTGCGATAACAGTGTTAACTTTTGAATATCAATCGAAATCATTATTTTTTTATTGAAATAACATCATTACACATATACACAAATATATTCTTTAATGTATATGTGCAAATTCATAAGCGTAAAAAAGTTTATACCAGTGTAAGTTACACTTACATCAGTAAATATTTAGTGATATAAGTGTAATAACTTACACTTGTCGTAACTTTTTTACGCTTCTGAATTTACACATATACATAAAAAAAATATAACGTTGTATATGTATAATTATATACATAAAAAACATAACGTTGTATATGTATAATTGTCCTCAATTTTTAAATTTTTCCTCTATTTTTAAAAAAGCTCCATTTTTTAAAACCTTTTTAACTTTTTTATATAATGTTACTTTTTAAATAAATTACATCATTAAATAGATCATTTAATATCTTGAATTTGAGTATAGTCTTGCTATATTTTTTTAAAATTTCCTTAACGTTCATTTTGAATCACTAGTTTTACCACTATAACTCTAATTTACAGTGGTGACGTGACTTGTTGTACATCACTAGTTGGGTTAATAGGATATCACAATAAAAAAATATTTACATTTGACCCATATCATATATATATATATATATATATATATATATATATATATATATATATTAAAGGAGGATCAATATAATTTAAGTATATTATATGTATAGTTTTTTTTAATTTGAAAAAGTAAGTATATGGTGTTCATACACTAATATTATTTTAATAAATTACACTATAAAACTGAGCATTTTGTTCTTTGTAATTTAAGTATATTGTTATAGTTTTTTTATTAATTTAAAATTTTACCAGATTGTCATAACCTTTATTTAAAAACAGTATACCATAAATCGAGTTTATATTTTTTTTTTAAATTTGAGTATGGTAGTACTATAGGTTTTTAGTTAAAAAAATTAACATGTTATATGATTACATATCATTACGTGACTACACGTTCTACTAATTTTGTGTTAGTGTGTCGTGATCTCAGCCGCATCATGTGAACACCCCTTTAACTAGGATAGAAACTACGCATTACACTGATTGAAAAAGATATATTAAATTTAATAGTTAGTAATTAAGATTTTAAAACCCATATATTGTGCACAATTCGTTTCTTCTGTGCCGGATTCAATTTTTCAATTTTTTTGCTCTAAACTCATGCGCCTGATTCTCTTCTCATGTACCAGATTTTCTTCTTGTGTATTCAAAGGCCTCTTCTTCTTCTTCTGTTTTTAATACTTAAAACCATAAAGTTATGAAAACTTGTTTTTAAAATTATAAACTGAAAATTATTTACTCCTAATTGATTGAAGTATGCAAGTATTTTATTAAACTGAAAATAATTTGATTTTTGGAAAGTTTTAGTATTTTTATCTTTCATATTAAGACGGTTCGATAACTATACCCTTAATAGTGTTGAAAAATTAATTTGAAAAATAAATACATATATATAATTGCTAAATCTTAATAAAATTTAAATAATGAATAACTAAAAATATATATACATACATATATATATATATATATATGGGAGAGATCCAATGAAAACTATGTTATAAATGAAAACTAAAAAAACCACTTTATAGCCCTTGATTTATTTGATCAATGGTTAGGATTGGTTAGTACCATAATTGTAATTATATGAAAAACTAATGAGTTATTATTGATCATTAAGGGTTGAACAGGAAAACACTAATTTTTAAATCTGAAAACAAACTACTATCAAAATAAATTCCTAATATCACTTTTTTCTCTCTCTTATATTTTTTATTCTATCATAATTAATAAACTTTACAGTAAAACTATTTTTTTATTTTGTGTAATAGATTGAGCGACAATTAGTTTTAATATATTACGCTATGTACGTATATGTATCAGTTTGTTATGTATGAAATACTATGATACGTATACATAGCCTAATCAAACTTTTAATTCACCAAATCACATCTCAAATTTTATGAGCATTTAAACTATGTTTACAAATCTTGCTACATATATTATTTACGTATATGGAATGGTCACAAAATATTCCACCAGAACGAGAATTTTGATTGAAATAACCATAAATAACATTGTGTTACATATATGTATCAATGTATTATTGGATGAATTCAACGAGTAAGAACATAACCACATGAATACAAACTGAGTTACATATATGTAACCATGTAAACGACAATCATTTTTGTAATATGTAAACCGTGTTACGTATATGTAATAACGTGTTATGTATATAAATCATTGTGTTACGTATATGTAAACGAAATTTGAAAAGAAATAACTAAGATGAAAAGATGGGGAAGAAAAATTAAGAGCTCATATGTGATAACAATGAAAATATTTTGCTTACATATACGTATGAGTTACATATATCTAAGAACTAAGAAAGAAAAGACCGAGAAAAAGAACTAATAGCTCATATATGTAAGGCCGATGTGTTCTTCATGTTCTTGCTCATGCTCGTTGTATTTAGTCTCCATCATCTTCTAAGATTTTGTATGTAACATAACTTACATCACACATGTTTATCATCATCCTCCCAATTGTGGTTTCTCTTGAATGATTTCTAGGTTTAATAAATGTAAGGCCCCGTTCCTGGGCACCTCACAGTTGGTCAATCATAACACTAAACATACATAATAGTATACATTTCATAACCATTGCAGCGGAATTACATTAACAAAAGCTCATTCATTTCATTTATAATTACTGTTGTTAAGTAATACACAATGGTTTAATCAGATTACAAAAGAATTATTTGATTGCATTACAAAACAACAGTAATATCAAGTCTGAATGGATGTCAGTCATGTCCCGCCGAGTAGCTTCACTCGCGTGCCATCCTCAGCAACAAATTACCTGCCAACTGAAAATGCATAAAAGTCAGCGTTGCTGAGTGAGCTCTAGTTTTAAAAGCGTTAAAATACCTTGTATATCTTATATATGAAAATACTCCTTTTATTAAAGTACATCCTTTACTTTCTTTCGTAAGCATACCCCATACATACATCAAGGTAATACCTTATTCATCATTATCATGCTCATTCATTCATTTTATACATTATCATTATCTTTCACTTTCCTTCCGGACCAATGTGCAATACCCCAAACATTGTGCACGAATCTGATGCTGGGCCTGAGGTCTATATATAGACCCCGAACATTATGCACTAAGCTTGACCCGGTCACCTAGGGTATGCTACAAGGGTCCCTGTCAATCTCAATGATTGACCTTGTATGCATCCTTCGGGTAGCTAACCTGCATCACAGTTGAGCTAACGACAACAAGGTCGTGCACCTCATACATTACTTGCAAGACTTTCATTCTTTCATTTACATTTCATTTTTCTTCATCATTAATCTTTCACTTTATTAATAATAATACTTTATGTTTATAATTCTAAATGCACCACATAAAGTCAAACAATATAATATAATATGGAACGTAAGGACAATCATAAACATGCATAAAATAAGCATAATAATAACCCCCAGTCAGACCAGAGTCAAAACCCTAATTTCACAGATTCCCAGAAAATTCCATAAATAATTCTAAGTGTTGGGCGCACCAACACTATTTGGGCGCATGAGCCCTGTCTGGGTGTTTCTCCACTATGTAGGCGGATCAGCCTACACTTAACCAGTTAACACTTAGGCGCATGAGCCTTTTTGGGCGTATGGGCACTATTCAGGCGTCCCATCCTGAACTTAATCATTTTAACCAAAAACTCAGACGCATGAACTCCTGTTCAGGCGCCTGGACCTACACTTAGAATTTCTTAGGCCTTATTCAGGCGCATGAGGTACTATTCAGGCGCATGGGATCTTAGGCGCATGGGAATACTTGGGCAGTTTAATCAGTTGGGCGCATGAGCCAATCCTAGGCGCATGGGCAGCCATAATACACTAAAAACATTCATAATCAGTCCCAAACACCAATGTAACACGTTCTAAGCTTAGTTCTAACAACCTAAGCAACAAAACATACACATAACCTGATCATAACATCAAATACACCCAAATCACACCCACCTACATACACATTCAAAATATACATATGGGTGTTAAACCTATTTTTATAAAACATACATTCATGCATTTCCAGCCCCAAAATCAATTAAACATGTAAAATAGGGGATCTAGAACTCACCTTTGGCAAATCTTTCAGATAGACTTCTTCAACCCGAATGCACTATGAGTTTAAACACCTTGAATTTAGCCTCTCCTTCTTCTTTTTTAAAATCTAAGAGTTCTTGCTCTCTCTCTCTCTCTCAAAATCTGAATGAAAAGGTGATGTGAAGAGAGGGTGGGCGGCCATGCCCACCTTTTACACCAACTTTTTGTACTTTTGTCCATTTTTACACATTTAACCTCTCAACTTGAGTTTTATTGCATTTCCTTGCTTTTCCTCTACTTTAATTCTTTATTTCTTATGTTTTTAAATATCCATGTGTTATAAGTCCACCCCCTTATATAGGTTTCGTCCCCAAAATCTGTTATTCCTTAAACAGATGAGGGTAATGCTGCATCATCTCTTCTTCAGTCTCCTATGTAGACTCGGATCCCTTCCTGTGCTTCCACTGTACACGCACAAGAGGAACCACTTTATTTCGTAACCTCTTCTCCTTCCGATCGATGATTGCCACTGGTTGCTCTACATAATTGAGCCGTTCGTCTACTTCAATATCTTCCAGTGGTACAACCATATCCTCGTCTGCCAAACTCTTCCGCAGATGAGATACATGGAATGTCGGTGAATTCCACTTAACTTATCGGGTAGTTCTAACCTATAGGCCACCTCTCCTACTCGAGCAATAATTCGGAAAGGCCCTATATACCTCGGCTTAACTTGTCCTGCTTTCTGAATCGTATGATCCCCTTCCAAGGTGATACCTTCAACATGACTCTATCACCCACGTTGAATTCAATCGGCCTCCATCTTTTGTCGGCATACGACTTTTGTCTATTTTTCGCCGCCTTCATGAAGGTTTTGATCCTTTCTAACTTCTCAGTCGTAACCTTGATCACCTGACACCTCCCAACTCCTTCTGCCCAATGTCTCCCCAACATATGAGCGTCTTACATCTCCGACCGTATAGTATCTCGTATGGAGGCATACCAATACTAGCATGATAACTGTTGTTGTATGAGAATTCTGCTAACGGTAAGTAATCATCCCAACTTCCTCCAAAGTCGATCACACATGCTCGAAGCATATCCTTGAGTGTCTGTATCGTCCTCTCAGACTGACCGTCAGTCTGAGGATGATATGTCGTGCTGATGTGTAGCCTCGTCCCCATCGCATCATGGAATCTCCTCCAAAACTTCGATGTGAATCGGGTGTCACGATCCGACATGATGGACACCGGCACGCCATGACGACCTACAATCTCTTTAATGAACAGATCCGCCAATCTTTCGGACGAGTATGTCTTGCGGATCGGTAGGAAGTGAGCACTCTTTATCAGTCGGTCAATAATTACCCAAATAGTATCGCATCCCCTCGTCGTGCGAGGTAGCTTAGTAATGAGGTCCATGGTAATGTGCTCCCACTTCCACTCGGGTATATCCAACGGTTGGATCTTCCCGTACGGTTTCTGATGTTCTACCTTTACTTGTAAGCAAGTAAGGCACTTATTCACGTACTCCACCACGTCACATTTTATGCCCAACCACCAATAATCCTTCTTCAAGTCTTGATACATTTTAGTAGCACCGGGATGAATGGATTATCGAGTCTTGTGAGCTCCATCAAGGATTTTTCCACGCAAACCCCCGTAACAAGGAATCCACATCCGTCCATATCGGGTTCTAACACCGAGAGTGTTTTCACCCAACTCTACGACTAAGCCTCTCATCCTTTCAAAGTTAAGATGACCATCTTTCAACGCCTAATCTTGAAACTCTTTGACCTGCGTCATCACATCAGGGGTCATGATCAACTGATATGCATTCACCCAAATCGGCTCGGGTCTCTCCTTGCGGCTAAGGGCATCTGCCACTACGTTGGACTTACCCGGATGGTAATGGATCTCTTAATCATAATTTTATGAGCTCCAACCATCGCCTCTGCCTCATGTTCAAGTCCTTCTGCTCGAAGAAGTACTTCAAGCTCTTGTGGTCCATGAAGATTGTGCACTTTGTCCCGTATAAATAGTGCCTCCAAATCTTTAATGCAAAGACCACCGCTGCTAACTCTAAGTCATGAGTAGGATAATTAACTTCATGAACTTTCAGTTGCCGGGATGCGTAGGCTATAACCTTGCCTCGCTGCATTAACACGCAACACAACCTCGAGTAAAAAGCATCTGAATATACCACCAGATCCTCGCTTACTTCAGGTAATGACAAGACAGGAGCTTGAGTTAACCTTACCTTTAACTCCTCAAATCCTTCTCCTGTTCTTGACCCCATACAAACTTCACATCCTTACGGGTTAGCTTAGTTAACGGGGAAGCTATCTTGGAGAAGTCTTGGATGAATCTTCGATAATATCCCGCCAACCCCAAGAAGCTACGGATCTTAGAGGGCGTCTTTGGAGACTTCCATTGCATCACCGCTTCCACCTTTGTCGGGTGTGCCATAATCCCCTCGAGATTTACCACGTGACTTAAGAATTGAACTTCGCGCAACCAGAACGCGCACTTGGAGAACTTGGCATACAACTTCTCCTTTCTCAACGTCTCCAACACCTCCCGAATGTGACCGGCATGCTCTTCTTTGCTACTCGAGTAAATCAGGATATCATCAATAAACACAATCACTGATTTATCTAACATCAGCCGACACACTCTGTTCATCAAATCCATAAAGCAGCTGGCGAGTTAGTTAAACCAAAAGACATCACAATGAACTCGCAGTGTCCATAACGCGTACGAAAAGCTGTTTTAGGAATGTCCTACTCCTTCACCTTCAACTGATGGTAGCCAGATCAAAGATCTATTCTTGAGAACCAAATGGCACCTTGGAGCTGTTCGAACAAGTCGTCAATCCTCGGCAATGGATACCGATTCTTCACCGTTAGTTTGTTCAATTCACGGTAGTCAATACACATCCTCATACTACCGTCCTTCTTCTTTACGAACAAGACCAGAGCACCCCAAGGAGAGATACTTGGTCTAACGAATCCTTTATCAAGCAAATCTTGTAGTTTCTCTATCAATTCCTTCACCTCTGTCGGAGCCAACCGATACGGTGCCTTAGCTATAGGCTGAGCACCGGGTATCAAGTCAATTTGGAACTCGATCTCGTGGTCCAGCGGCACACCTGGTAAATCTTCTAGAAACATGTCCGGAAAGTCACAAAACCGGCACATCTGGCAGTTGTGGTGTTGACGTATCCACATCCTTGACGTATACCAAATAGGTACTACATCCACATCTCATGCACCTTCCCGCCACCGCCATCGAAATTACCTTCGGGATAGTTGTGACTCGATTCCCGTAAATTGTCACCAAACTCCCATTAGGCGCTATCAGTCTGACCATCTTCTTGCGACACACGATGTTCGCCTTGTAATCCGCCAACCAATCCATCCCTAGGACTACGTTGAAACTGCCTAAGGTCATCACGAACGGTCTAACAGGAAACTTATGACCTTCTAATTCTATGTCACAACCTTCTATCATCTTAGAAATCCTGGTAGACTTACCTATGGAAGTTTCTACATCGAAGGGCTCACCAATACTCCTACTCCTAATGGATAATTCAGCACAAAAGGCAGCAGAAATAAAGCTTCTACTAGAACAAGAATCAAATAATACAGAGGCAAGAGTTGGTTCATAAGAAACATACTTGATATGATGTCGGGGTCTGCCCTTGCCTCCTCATGGGTCATCGTGAAAGCTCTGGCGCTTGCTTTCTGCCCTTCGGTTCCGGTCGTCTTCTTCGCTCTGAAACTCTTAGCCCTTGGCTTCTTACAGTCTCTGCTCATATGGCCCTCCTCGCCGCAGGCATAACACATCGGCACCCTACAATCCCTGGAGATGTGGCCCGGCTTCCCACACTTAAAGCACACGTTGAGCCCCAACCTGCACTCACCTGTATGCTCCTTCCCACACTTACCGCACCTCTTCGGTCCCGAACTCGATGATGCCAACCTGCGGTCATCCATTCTCATCTTCTTGTTGTTCAGGGTGAAACCACCGCGCCCGAACCGCTTCCCGTTCCAGTTCCTGTCACCACCACCGATCTTCTTCACCTCCACCACCGCCACCTCTCTTTCATCATATAACCTCCCAGCCAAGTCCGCTGCCAACCTAAAAGTGCTCAGGTCGAACAGCGATCAATTGCCTGCAAATATCAGCCGACAATCCCTAGATGTGTCGCTTGATCTTTCGGGACACTGGCGTCACCTGATCCGGTACCAGGTTGAATTTGGTGGTGTACTGCTGGTGGGTCATGGTTCCTGCCTCGAGCTGTAGGAGCTCCCTCTCGATCTTGTCGAGTTCCCAGTGAAGATAGAATTCCTCGATCACCGGCTTCTTTAACTCCTTCCATCGCATCTTCCCGATGGCCCTGGCACCCTCAGCTTGGACGATATTGTCCACCAACGTAGCGCTGAGTCAGTAAAGGAGTGGGTGGCAAACTTCACCTTTTGGTCCTTACGGCACTCACTGATATCCAGCACCGCTTCCATCTCCCTCACCCAACGGTGAGCGCCAGCACCATTACTATTGCCATCGAAGGTCGGGGGCCTACACCTCTGAAATGCCCCATAGTTACACCCTTGGTCATCACCCCTACCGAATCATCCTCTTCATCATCGGACAACACGATCTCAGGTTCCGGTCGTTCCTCCTCCCCCTTGCTTTCCTTTCCAGTCGACCCCTTTCTATCATACTTCTCCTTCCTCTCCTCATTCCTCACCGCCCTGATAACTTCGGTCACCACAGACGGTAAGACTGTCTACATGACCTGGTGCACCTCGTCGGCAATCGCCTCCCTAGCTGAGGCATTCAGACTAGCATTCTCATTCCCCTCACTCCTGTCATGAACCTCAGGGTTCTCGTGTGTTGTTTCATGAGCCTTAGCACCCCTCCTGTCACACGTGATCCAGTACCACGTCCACCACGACCTCTGCCTCTAAAGCCTTCGAAGGTTTCTGTCCCGCCATCCTATAACGCTATAAGATTCAAACACTAACACGGTCATTCAATGTAATAGCTCAGTTCATGTCAAGTATAGTAAGTTCCTAATTACAGTGGCCAGTTGTGATTAGCCACTAACTTTACTCTCCATACCCCCAAGCATTTCCTATCCTGACTTAGTCAATATCTAAATCTACTAAGAACACATAAATCAAATAGCATGCACACATAATACCGGTTAACATTAACAAAAGACATACCTGATGGCACGTAGCTACTCTGGCTGACATCCCTCCGTTTGTCTCATTTTCAGTTTAAGTTTAGGCTTTTGAAAATATTTACCCATTTCTCTTAAACTTTGACTCTGATACCAACTTATAAGGCTCTGTCCCCGGGCACAGTTGGTCAATCATAGCACTAAACATACATAATAGTATACATTTCATAAAACATTGCAGCGGAATTACATTAACAAAAGCCTATTCATTCATTTATAATTACTGTTGTTAAGCAATACATAATGGTTTAATCAGATTATAAAAGAATTGTTTGATTGCATTACAAAACAACAGTAATATCAAGTCTGAATAGATGTCAGTCATGCCCCGCCAAGTAGATTCACCCGCATACCATCCTCAGCAACAAATTACCTGCCAACTGAAAATGCATAAAAGTCAGCGTTGTTAAGTGAGCTCTAGTTTTAAAAGCCTTAAAATACCTTGTATAATCTTATATATGAAAATACTCCTTTTATTAAAATACATCCTTTACTTTCTCTCGTGAGCATACCCCATACATACATCAAGGTAATACCTTATTCATCATTATCATTCTCATTCATTCATTTTATACATTATCATTATCTTTCACTTTCCTTCCAGACCAATGTGCAATACCCCAAACATTGTACACGAATCTGATGCTGGGCCTGAGGTCTATATATAGACCCCGAACATTATGCACTAAGCTTGACTCAGTCACCTAGGGTATGCTACAAGGGTCCCTGTCAATCTCAATGATTGACCCTATGTGCATCCTTTGGGGTAGCTAACCCGCATCACAATTGAGCTAACGACAACAAGGTCGTGCACCTCCATACATTGCTTGCAAGACTTTCATTCTTTCATTTACGTTCCACTTTTTCTTCATCACTAATCTTTCGCTTTATTAATGATAATACTTTACGTTTATAATTCTAAACACACCACGTAAAGTCACATAATATAATATAATATGGAACGCAAGGACAATCATAAACATGCATAAAATAAGCATAATAATAACCCCCAGTCAAACCAGAGTCAAAACCCTAAATTCACAGATTCCCAGAAAATTCCAGAAATAATTCTAAGTGTTGGGCACACCAACACTATTTGGGCGCATGAGCCCTGTCTGGGCATTTCTCCACTATGTAGGCGCATCAGCCTACACTTAACCAGTTAACACTTAGACACATGAGCCCTTTTGGGCGCATGGGTACTATTCAGGCGTCCCATCCTGAACTTAATCATTTTAACCAAAACCTCAGGCGCATGAACTCCTGTTCTGGCACCTAGACCTACACTTAGAATTTCTAAGGCCTTATTCAGGCGCATGGGTACAATTCAGGCGCATGGGCTCTTAGGCGCATGGGAATACTTGGGCAGTTTAATCAGTTGGGTGCATGAGCCAATCCTAGGTGCATGGGCAGTCATAATACACTAACAACATTCATAATCAGTCCTAAACACCATTGTAACACGTTCTAACCTTAGTTCTAACAATCTAAGCAACAAAAACATACACATAACCTGATCATAACATCAAATACACCCATATCACATCCACCCACATACACATTTAAAATATACATACGGGTGTTAAACCCATTTTTATAAAAACATACATTCAAGCATTTCCAGCCCCAAAATCAGTTAAAACATGTAAAATGGGGGATCTAGAACTCACCTTTGGCAAATCTTTCGGATAGACTTCATTAACCCAAATGCACTATGAGTTCAAACACCTTGAATTCAGCCTCTCCTTCTTCTTCTTTAAAAATCCGAGAGTTCTTGCTCTCCCTCTCTCTCTTAAAATCCGAATGAAAGGTGATGTAAAGAGAGGGTGGGCGGCCATGCCCACCTTTTACACCAACTTTTTGTACTTTTGTCCCTTTTTACACATTTAACCCCTCAACTTGAGTTTTATTGCATTTCCTTGCTTTTCCTCCACTTAAATTCTTTATTTCGTATGTTTTTAAATATCAGGGTGTTACAATAAAACTATTGAGGGGGGTTATGGTGGTGTTTAAAGGCGACCGATGGTGTTTGATTGTGGTGTTCTGTCACACCCCCGCTTATAGCGGAAACACGAGGATGTAACGGACGGGATCGTCATAACACCTGGATAGTTTACGGAGACAAAATAAATGCAAAGATCCACGTGTCATGACGCCACCCGACACAATGGTGACTTGTGTCGTGGTTAGTCAATTCCACGACTAGCATAGTCTATCGATTTAACAAAACCAAATCCAACATGAAATCCAACAAACAAAAAGTTCAACATAGTATTCATAAGCGAAATCAAATGATAGTCAAAACACTAATGCATGTCTACTGAAGTCCTGAGGGTCTCTGCTAAGGCATCGGCTCTAGCTATCCTCTTTGATTATTATCACCTGAAAAGATATGCTCAAAAGGTCAACATATTGTTGGTGAGTTCACATGTTTAAACATAAATTGAAAACTTGTTGCTGTGTATGAGTTATGGATCATAAGTGTATACAGTTTATCACAAGTAATATCACATGAGCATCACAACTAAACCTATGACGAACCACACAGCAATTGTCGGAACATATTCACCCAAGGCCCGTTTCTGGCAGTGTGATGGTACTCACAAGTAACCATCTGTCAAGGGTGGGGTGTCAACCCAATAGTACTATCAATATCTATCCGTCGGCTTCAACACCGGAGTTAAATAGTTGTGATTAAAGAACCACAAAGAAACTCATGCATAGGATATAGCTTGCAAACAGTAACACGTTAATCCAAAATAAATTGTGTTCACAACTAGAAAGAGTAAGCATACTTTTCCCCCAAAGATTTATAAAACTTGTAATGAAAATGGGGCCGTGAAACTCACCTTGATTGTGTTGCAACAAATAAGTGTAAGCACAAAGGATCGGGTTCCAATTAACCTGAGTTTCATTTAATATTTAATTGAGATTAAATATTAGTAATGGAATTAATTATTCGGAATAGAATGATATGGTTCACGATCACGGTTCGGTTACGGTGTCGGTTATCGATGTTTCTCTTCACATGCTGACTCGTATATATTATATTATGTATAACTTTCTAGTCTTTCACACACATTCATAACAAGTGTACTATATTTTATATAAAAATGTGAACTAACACATTTGTAGTAATTTGTAAGGTTTAAATATAAAACTTTATATTTAATTGAAATAATCATGATTTAAACCATAATACATAAATATTATTTGAACCAATAATAATTTTAGTGGTTTTACCCATTATTTAAAAGTATCCATTTTATAACAAATAATTAAAATAAATATCTTTGTTATATTGTTTTATAAAGGTTTAAATTTAAAGAAAAATTTCAGAAAATGAGTTTGATGATTTAAAAATAAACAAAGTTTATAAAAATGATTTTTATAATTTATAGAAATTTTTCTGTAATATTTAAAAGCCCAAAAAGCCATTAAAAAATAAATGAGGGTGCCCGGGGTCGAACCCGGGACCTCAAGGATGGGGAAGCAGTGTGTAACCGGTGAACCAAAGGCATACAGCCGCGGTAGTTTTGGTTTCCAATTGATTTTAACCCTTTTTAACTTATTTCCCCCAAATCATATGAACCCTAATTTCGAACCGAACCAAATTGAAGATCGATTCGATGTTAATGCTCGGTTTAATCATGGGGCTTTAATTCCCCATGTAAAAACGAGTGTGTAGGAGGGTTTAATTACCTAAATTGATGTAATTTCGATGGAGAATGAGTACAGGAACATGTCGCGACCACGTATCACTGGTTTGATACCCAAAAGACGATGATAATCAAATTAAACTTGTGGGTATCTTCGGATTACCATATAGTCTAAAAGCCCCTTATCAATTTCGTATTTGGCAGCTTTAAACATGGATCCCCATTAAGTTGCAGGTCGTGACCGAAGAGGTTGATCGGAGGTGGTGTTTTGAATGTGTTTCAGATCGAATTGAGAGTTGTGATGATATAGGAACAGATAAGCGACTGATTAGGTGAAGTTAATTTGTTTATTATTGATTGTTAGTGCGATCTTGGCCTGTAAAGCGGCCGACAATCGGGGAAGAAGATGGGGCGGTTTAGACCGCACTATTGATTATATTTTTAAATTATTTTGGGGTTCAAGTTCGAATCTTACACGTGAGTGGGTCGGGGGTGTTTAATCGAGTTGAAATCGAGTGGTTTACGGTGGCCGGAGCCGGTGGCTGGCGGCAAGGAGACCGACGGGGAGAGGGGGGGCGGTGTGGATAGTTTTAAATAAATTACACAAATGGTCCCTGAACAATCCACTCTTTATTATTTCATGTAACAACTTTTAAATTAAGTTTCAGAAATTACAAAAGAAATCCTAGACTTATAATGCTAATTTGAATAATAATCAAAATAACTATTTATTCATCTTTATAACTTTTATAAAGCTTGTAAACTTTAAAATTTGATTATTTATTTTCACTTGATAATTAAAATTCATAATTACTAATAAAGCTTTATAAGTTTATTAAAATTTATTTTATAACTTAATAAATTTTAATAAGACTTTTTCATTTAGTTATTTATCATAAAATGATTAGTAAACCTTTATAACTTTATATAAAGAAGTATTTATAAATTATTACAAGTTATTTAGAGGTTTAATAAATGAATAATTCATAATATAAATTGCACATTTAATGCATTTGATCCATTATTATAAAAGAAAATAGGTTCGGGGTTTTAACTTGGGAAAAAAAATGGTGGATGTTACAGTCTCCCCAACTTTTAATAATTTCGTCCCGAAATTAAGAATGAAACTTAAACGAACAAGAGGGTTTAAATGAAAGATAAGCGTACGAACGGACAGTGATAGACGTTTGATTACAGATGAGATGTTTCACTTTAGGGAATCCTTCAAGTCTCTTGACATAATACATGCCAACTTGAATTCTTCCAGTGAAATACGAGACATTTTGAGAGGAAACATTGGAAATGATGACGAGTTACCATGGTATGTTAGACTTATAATCACAACTTCCAGAATATAATTTTGTGGTAAGGTGATGTCTAGAAATTAATAAAAGACCAACAATGATAAGAAAGGTTAGCCGTCAGAATTTAAGAATTCCAAACGTCACCATATGAAATGACCTTAACGCATATCTTGTGAATATGTATTTCTCCTTTGACCAACCATCGGTCTAAGAATACTACGCTATGCGAAGATCTTGGAATGAGTTCCCGACGATGGTTAAGAATACAGAAAATGAATCAATCATTCAAAATAACGATCGATGTTTTAACGTCATACCATGGTATATGAATATTTGAAACAGATACAGGTCAATTTCTCGACCCGTCATCCCACATAAATCAATATGAGATTTGTCAATCGGTTTATAATGCACCAATTGTCATCATAACCTCTAAAATAAAAAGCATTTTAGTTGAAAGAAAAGTTAAACAAGAGATCCATAGGATCACGAATGCTAGGTCTTGTCATATGTGAAGGTGAGACACTTGGACACATACCAAGTTACGTCTTTTCCTTTATGCCATACCCATGACTACAGATTACGAAATTTTATGAATCATTATATCCACATCGCAATGAGGATAATAACGAGTCTTGTTGTTCGAAATCAAGATAGAGTTTTAAATATTTCCAGGATCAAGGATTCAAAAGCGATTCAAGAAGTGATACAAACAATAAGATAGGTATTTGTAAACATGTTTTGCAAGATAACAAATTTCCAAAGGTAGATTGCATACGTAATTCATCAAACCCATAAGTATAGTCGAGGATATTCGTATGACTAGAAAGACATAATCACAAGTTGATAATATCTTTATTTGACAAGGGATTGTTTAGGAAGACTACCATCACGTAATCAGGTGTTGATGATATCTCAAAATGAAAGTTGATAAGTAGGGAATAAATGGTTCGATGTAGCTTGATCGAGTCAAAACATGAAGATAAAGGGAAAGAAATCGATTTAAGAATTTACATGCTCCAGGCTTGGAATCAAAATCAACCTAGAACGATCGGGTCTCCTTTCAAGTTCAGAGATCATTCTTTGGCTTGATAGGTCGAAACACTAACATTGTTTCACCCGTCAAGTTACTACATGCTTCTCGTCACTTGATTACAACTATGGTAAGTTGAAGATCAAGAAATGAGATTAGTCATCAAGGTGTGGTTTTCACTCCTAGCCTGATGGTGTATTCCCAAGGTATGACCACTAACCTTCCAATCAAAAAGTTCGATCCCAACTCTTTGTTGAGGATCCACAGAAATAGGACGAGGTAACTCACCATTAAGGTAAGGAAAATCACTCCTATCTTAACGATGAGGTTTTACAAAAACAAAATATAACAAGATAAACTTCTTTATCAAAATCCAGAATTCACTCCTACTTTGATAAGGTCGTTTCATTTGAGGAAATACAACCCATACAAATGAAATTATCATCAAGGTATGAATTTCACGCCTATCTTGATGATTGAGCTTCATAATAACAAGAAAACAATCGAAGATTGACATTTGTCACCAAAGTACGGGTTTCAATCCTATTTTGGTGAGATCATGTCATTTGTGAAATGCAAGTTCCAAAGAGAATAATTGAAGTTAGCCCTCGAGATAAGGAAATCACCCTAATCCAGAGGATGAAATTTCATAAAACACACCATTGGAAACCATTTATTGAAACGAATAGAGATTCATCAAAGTAAGGGAATCACCCCTGTTTTGATGAGTTAGAATCATTTAGGAGATACGAGTGTTCTTAGTCATAGGTTGACTTGCAAACTCTTGCATCTCCCACGGTGCAAGCGGTACGAAGTTTGACTTAACGACGAAAGGAAAATAATATCAATTAAAAATTCGGAAAATTTCAAGTTACATCAGTGTAACAAAGGAAAAATTATGCTTACAAGCTTAAGATCAAAGTTCGAGATAGCAGAATTTGTTATGATGATGTTCAAATCTTGAATAATTTAAATTAAGGAGACAAAATCAAGGACAAGAATAATTCTACATCACAATGAAATGTGATCATTCGATTCACAATCGAAGGGAATACATGGATTTCTCAAGATATGAGGTCAGCCATAACCTTATTGAAGACACGCGTACTTATAAGTGGTCACTCATCTCAAGGGTTTCAAGTCAAGTAAATGGATTCAATGATCGAATCAAATCACCATTTAGACTTTGCCTAGACAAAGTATCCCGAGATATAGAAATTCCACCTACAGCATTGCATGTTCTTAGTTATGGGACACATCCTTAAGAGTATTTGAGAACCATAAGTAACGGTAAAGTTTTAAAGACCATACGGTTTAGATTCCCAATATCTTTGGGTATATTAAAATCCACGTTCACGTTGGTCAAGGTATGAAGATAGTTACATTAAACGTGCAACGTGTAACAGTGTTTAAACATAGGAGTTGAAAGGTAATACGAGTTCAATATCAATAGGAAATATTTTGTGAAATAGGTATGAAAAGATATTAGAGTTTTGGTGACAAACCAGTTCAAGGAATTAAGGATTTCTAAGATACAAGAGGATGGTTCCATTCGGTAACGCATGACCATTTGGAATCATTGACACGTCAAGGTAAATTGACCCATTTGCCTTAATGACTTGTGTATTGACCATAATTTATCACTCATCCCAGAAATCCCTAGGTAAGCATAACTGGTCTCGCAATAAGATTTATACAATATGCTTGCCGTAGCCCGAAGGCCTTTTGCCATGAAATCTAGAATACAGGTGTCTATGTGTCACACAAATTTCTTTGGTTCATAGAATTAAAACCTTGATTCAGATGAGTTAGGAGAGTTGGTATGACTGCAGCAACCTCCCGGGCTACAAAGGTAGAAATCTTGCGGCCGGAGTTTCTAGACCGTGAACGGATTTGATGAGAAGACGTTCTGAAATATCACTAAGATATTTATGAGAATTGGGTAATATGAGCTATACAACATGAAAACGACAATCGGGAATTTGGCATAATAACAATGAGATGTTCCGAGTGTAATCGTTTGATTCATAAATCAAAGCGAGTACGTTGACTAATCAAAGTATTAGGTCAACCACAACTTTGTTGAACACATGCGTACCTATAAGCAGATACTCATCCCGAGGGTTCCCAGGTAAGGTAGACAGATCCATCGTCTGGTTTGGATTTATACGAATACCTTGCCTAGACAGAACACCCCGAGATACGGGTATCTCACTCTTCCAGCATTGCATGTATTCAGTGGTGAGACACAGACTTTGACGAGATTTTGAAAACCATGAGTATCAATTGAGATTTGAAATTTGAAATTTGGAAATCATATGATTTAGGCACCAATGCCTTTGAATATGATTTGAGAATTTGTATGTGCAATAGTAGGCGTAACATAAGTGAGCGAATCAAGATCAGCTGGTGTGACGGGGTCTGCAGATGCTATGGGAACTACAAGTGCAGCAGGGTTAGGTTCCACTCATCAACTTCCAATAACCCATGCTTCGGTCCATCAAGATCATCACATAGCCCAGATTAAGCACATTCTTAGTATACCGGTGATGCTTATATATAGGGTTCCCCGCAGCGTTCCCACCACATCCACGATATACCTTGAATGACGCTTAAACTAGTTACACGACATCCTAATTTTCTTAGCATCATTCCAAAGAGTAACGTAATATATGTGTAGAGAGTATCATCATTCCTCTACATTTCCTGTAGTCCACTTTCACTCTAAGCATTCAATCAGTTCCTTAGTTACTAAAATGCTAAGTGGAGGAATTTCTCATAAAGGATAAGGTCAATGTCATGATTGGAAATACCCTGAAGGCTCTAAGTAGGACAGGACTTAAGTAATAGCAAGTGTTAGTAATGTTTTGTTACCCTTAATGAGGTCTTACTAGAATTATGATCCTAGAACACCATAGGGTATAGAATAGAGAACTTGTGATACTCCTGATTGTTACCTCATGGTAAGCTTTGCCAGGCTTCTCATGCAGTGCATTGCAATTACGTGTGCACCCGTAATGGTAATTTACCTTGCATGGTCACCCTAGCTCCACTTACCCCAAGTTAACATCATAGTATTGTCAACACTCATCAAGCCTGGTTCGTGTAATGTCCTCATGTCCATGAGCCATTAGTATTCCAATAGTAGTATATAGTAACAAGTAAACTCCAAGCATATAAGCACAATATGTTTAATGATAGTTGTCTATCCTTCATACTTTCAGGATTTCAGGCATAACCATGTTAGGGTCGGATTTAGTATCCGAGATCGACGCTACGCGTGATCACCGAGGTTCCCTTCTGTTTAGGTATCTCGACCTAATGATATGATGTAGTGCGCATACAATGTAAGATTCTAGTATAATGGTATCCCATGGAGAAAGACTAAGTGTAATAGTGTCTTCCTCCGGATGATCAGATAACAAGCACATATGCGTAGAATCATGTATAAAGTCAAGTAACAAGTATAGAGGAACACACACGTAATATTAAATGTAAGCCAGTCCTAGCATGCATTCTACATGAAGGTTCCTAGGTTATAGCCTAGGTCAAGTGTATTGCCTAATTCTCTATAACCAAGGCTCTGATACCAATCTGCCACACCCCCGCTTATAGCGGAAACACGAGGATGTAACGGACGGGATCGTCATAACACCTGGTTAGTTTACAGAGACAAAATAAATGCAAAGATCCACGTGTCATGACGCCACCCGACACAATGGTGACTTGTGTCGTGGTTAGTCAGTTCCACGACTAGCATAGTCTATCGATTTAACAAAACCAAATCCAACATGAAATCCAACAAACAAAAAGTTCAACATAGTATTCATAAGCAAAATCAAATGATAGTCAAAACACTAATGCATGTCTACTGAAGTCCTGAGGGTCTCTGCTAAGGCATCGGCTCTAGCTATCCTCTTTGATTATTATCACCTGAAAAGATATGCTCAAAAGGTCAACATATTGTTGGTGAGTTCACAGGTTTAAACATAAATTGAAAACTTGTTGCTATGTATGAGTTATGGATCATAAGTGTATACAGTTTATCACAAGTAATATCATATGAGCATCACAACTAAACTTATGACGAACCACACAGCAATTGTCAGAACATATTCACCCAAGGCCCGTTTCTGGCAGTGTGATAGTACTCACAAGTAACCATCTGTCAAGGGTGGGGGTGTCAACCCAATAGTACTATCAATATCTGTCCGTCGGCTCCAACACCGGAGTTAAATAATTGTGATTAAGAACCACAAAGAAACTCATGCATAGGATATAGCTTGCAAACAGTAACACGTTAATCCAAAATAAATTATGTTCACAGCTAGAAAGAGTAAGCATACTTTTCCCCCAAAGATTTATAAAACTTGTAATGAAAATGGGGCCGTGAAACTCACCTTGATTGCATTGCAACAAATAAGTGTAAGCACAAAGGATCGGGTTCCAATTAACCTGAGTTTCATTTAATATTTAATTGAGATTAAATATTAGTAATGGATTTAATTGTTCAGAATAGAATGATATGGTTCACGATCACGGTTCGGTTACGGTGTCGGTTATCGATGTTTCTCTTCACATGCTGACTCGTATATATTATATTATGTATAATTTTCTAGTCTTTCACACACATTCATAACAAGTGTACTATATTTTATATAAAAATGTGAACGAACACATTTGTAGTAATTTGTAAGGTTTAAATATAAAACTTTATATTTAATTGAAATAATCATGATTTAAACCATAATATATAAATATTATTTGAACCAATAATAATTTTAGTGGTTTTACCCATTATTTAAAAGAATCCATTTTATAAGAAAAAATTAAAATAAATTGTCTTTGTTATATTGTTTTATAAAGGTTTAAATTTAAAGAAAAATTGCAGAAAATGAGTTTGATGATTTAAAAATAAGCAAAGTTTATAAAAATGATTTTTATAATTTTTAGGAATTTTCTGTAATTTTTAAAAGCCCAAAAAGTCTGTAAAAAAATAAATGAGGGTGCCCGGGGTCGAACCCGGGACCTCACGGATGGGAAGCAGTGTGTAACCGGTGAACCAAAGGCATACAGCCACGGTAGTTTTGGTTTCCAATTGATTTTAACCCTTTTTAACTTATTTCCCCCAAATCATATGAACCCTAATTTCGAACCGAACCAAATTGAAGATCGATTCGATATTAATGCTCGGTTTAATCATGGGGCTTTGATTCCCCATGTAAAAACGAGTGTGTAGGAGGGTTTAATTACCTGAATTGATGTAATTTCAATGGAGAATGAGTACAGGAACATGTCGCGACCACGTATCACTGGTTGATACCCAAAAGACGATGATAATCAAATTAAACTTGTGGGTATCTTCGGATTACCATATAGTCTAAAAGCCCCTTATCAATTTCGTGTTTGGAAGCTTTAAACATGGATCCCCATTAAGTTGCAGGTCGCGACCGAAGAGGTTGATCGGAGGTGGTGTTTCAATGTGTTTTCAGATCGAATTGAGAGTTGTGATGATATAGGAACAGATAAGCGACTGATTAGGCGAAGTTAATTTGTTTATTATTGATTGTTAGTGCGATCTTGGCCTGTAAGCGACCGACAATAGGGGAAGAAGATGGGGCCGTTTAGATCGCACTATCGATTATATTTTTAAATTATTTTGGGGTTCAAGTTCGAATCTTACATGTGAGTGGGTCGGGGGTGTTTAATCGAGTTGAAATCGAGTGGTTTACGGTGGCCGGAGCCGGTGGCCGGCGGCAAGGAGACCGACGGGAGAGGGGGGCGGTTTGGGTAGTTTTAAATAAATTACACAAATGGTCCCTGAACAATCCACTCTTTATTATTTCATGTAACAACTTTTAAATTAATTTTCAGAAATTACAAAAGAAACCCTAGACTTATAATACTAATTTGAATAATAATCAAAATAACTATTTATTAATCTTTATAACTTTTATAAAGCTTGTAAACTTTAAAATTTGATTATTTATTTTCACTTAATAATTAAAATTCATAATTACTAATAAAGCTTTATAAGTTTATTAAAATTTATTTTATAACTTAATAAATTTTAATAAGACTTTTTCATTTAGTTATTTATCATAAAATGATTAGTAAATCTTTATAACTTTATATAAAGAAGTATTTATAAATTATTACAAGTTATTTAGAGGTTTAATAAATGAATAATTCATAATATAAATTGCACATTTAATGCATTTGATCCATTATTATAAAAGAAAATGGGTTCGGGTTTTAACTTGGGAAAAAAAATTAGCGGATGTTACATGTTCGTAGTACATGAACATTGATGGCAGAAAAAGGTGGTGTCGCCGTGTTCAAAGGTGGTTGGCAGTGGTAGACGACGTATGGTTTATAAGGTGTCGAACATAGATGGATAAAATCATGGTTTGCGATGTAGTGATGGTAGCGACGAAGGTGATTGTATGCGATGGTGGTGATGGTACTATTACCCTAATTAAAATCTACGGTGGTTGAATTCTTGATAGATAAGAGAAAATTAGAATTCAAAATTTTTAATATGAGATAATAAAGGAATTCAAAGAATAAAATAATTACTAAAATTAAAAAGGTGTTAAAATTACCTTATTAAGCTTTTAAATAAAAATAAAAAGTTTCAAAGAAAAAGATTTTGATTGGTTGAGAGTGGTTTTCTTGATTTTCAATTATAAAGATTGTTTTCATTTAATCTTTCTCTCTATCTCTCTCTCTATATATATAATATATGCTTGTTTTAGATATTAGAACATTATAAATTCATCTTTATGTTACTTTGATTACTATTTGTATTTAAAGTTGCATGGAACTATATTCCAAGTACTAAAATCTCTTACTCAATTATTTTAAACACGTGCATTCAAAATTAAAGGTAAAACATCTAAAATAATAAATAAATCGATATAACACCAGCATGGTAGTTAGACTATATATAATATATAATTTAATTATCTAAATGATTTTAAAGCCATTTTGTTTCTCTTTTCTAACTTTTAAAATATATTTTTTTATAAATCATGAATATGTTATTTTTTTATTTTTTTAAAGTACGTTCGCCATAATTAAATTCCATTCATGACCGAGCCTGGTAAAATATAATATATATTACTTTTAAATAATTTTATAGTTTTTTCTCTCTTACAACTTTAAAATTGTTGTTTTATAAAATCTAAGTTTTTTGTTTTGACATACTTATTTATTTGAAACCACAAGATAAATACTAATGTACAAATCGTCAAACCGTATCTTATAAATTTCAACAACTACGTCGCAGCACGCGAGGTCACCACCACACACCACTTGTCATGTGTGCATTTTTTTTTCTTTTTCGTTTCTAATTTTCATTTTAGAGTAAATTACCATTTGCATCCTTGAGGTTTGGTAATTTTAACCATTTGTATCCCTACAGTTTAAAAATCCTCATATACACCCTAACGTTTCATTTTTTTTTCCCATTTGAATCCAAAACACTAACACCGTTAAATTATTCTGTTAACTTTTTATAAAATGACAAAAATGCCCTTAAATCAACCACTACACAATATAAAAACCCCTAACCCACTACCCTTTTTTCTCTCTCGCTGGAGTCAACACCTCCATCACCCACCCACCACCCGTCCACCACCCGTCCACCACCCGTCCACCCACCCACCACCCGTCCACTGCCACCGCCACCTTCACCACCGCCACCTTCACCACTTCCACCTACCAATATAGTTTTGAAGATTGTTGTATAATTATATGATCTGCAACTGCATTTAGTTTTTTGTGAGCTTAATCACTTCACTTTTTGATATTGATCTATCTGATGCTTTTATTTTCAGATCAAACTATGGCTTCTGTAACTCACCTTCATCACTCTCCTCTCGTCGGAAACAACCGTCGTTTCAATCGTCATATCCATTTCTCCGGCCTCCGATCACCACCACTTGCCGGAAAAACACTCGTCGATTTCACCGGTTTATCTCTCCGATCAAAGTCAATCATCCCTTATTCACTATCTAATCGACAACATATTACTCCCTGTGCTGCCGGCGGTGGTGGTACTGGTGTCCGCCACGGCGGAGGTGGTGGTGGTGACGGTGGTGATAGCCACCGGAGTGGTGGAAACTCCGACGACTCATCAATGTCATCATCTATCAACAGTTTTGCCCCAATTGGTGCTTTCCTTAACGGTTGGAGATCTAGGGTTTCTGCTGATCCCCAATTTCCATTCAAGGGTTTCTGGAGATCTAGGGTTTCTGCTGAGTGCCACCGTGTTCGATGACATGGCGACTCGCCCGAATTTCGAGCTAAACGAGCTCGATTTCGTGTTCTCGACATTCGTAGTAGGCTCAATCCTCAACTTCACCCTTATGTATCTGTTAGCACCCACCATCACATCCACATCAGCATCAGCATCAGCATCAGCCACACTCCCTTGGATATTCACAAACTCACCCACGAGCCACATGTTCGAGCCGGGTGCATACACACTGGTTAACCGGCTAGGGACATTTGTGTACAAAGGGACCCTGTTTGCAGCTGTGGGGTTTGCAGCTGGTTTGGTTGGGACCACGTTGTCCAATGGGTTGATCATGGTTAGGAAGAGGATGGCGGTGGCGGAGATGGCGGTGGCGGTAGCGGCGGCGGCGGTGGCGGTGGCGGCGGTGGCGGTGGACGGGTGGTGGGTGGGTGATGGAGGTGTTGACTCCAGCGAGAGAGAAAAAAGGGGTAGTGGGTTAGGGGTTTTTATATTGTGTAGTGGTTGATTTAAGGGCATTTTTGTCATTTTATAAAAAGTTAACAGAATAATTTAACGGTGTTAGTGTTTTGGATTCAAATGGGAACAAAAATGAAACGTTAGGGTGTATATGAGGATTTTTAAACTTTAGAGATGCAAATGGTCAAAATCACCAAACCTCAAGGATGCAAATGGTAATTTACTCTTCATTTTATTATTATAATTACTATTGTTGTTTTATTTTCTTTTGAATGATGAGCACACTAAAAAGTAAAATCTCTACTACCATTCATATAATTTTATATATCAAACCGGCAGGAAATAAATTTTATTTAAAACTTTTTATAACTTTCTATATATAATGTTTTATAAAATTATGAATATATCTACGACGTTCTTATTTACTTTTTCCTATGTTTCGATAAACCATCGTAATGCATGAGCATAACCCGCTAGTTTTATATTAATAACTCTAAATTTGTTCACATGTCTTCTTTACATGTCTTCTTTACTTCTTTATTATAGAGTTAATTAAAAAAATTTCCTTTAAAAATTACTAAAACTACAGTTCTAAATCTTGAACTTTGATAAGTATGTTCTGTATCTTTTATTTGAAATTTGTTCACGCTTTATTCATTTCAATAAATTAAGTTAACTTTCTTTGTTAAATTTTAAATAAATAATATTTTTGCCTTTACTATTTAAATAATAAAATATACAACTTATACTAATTTTATTTTTTTCTTTCTTTCTATTATACTTACTTTTCTTCTTTCTCTTTCTCACACCACTTTTATCTTACAAATTTATCTTAAATATTATTAACTTAATTTAATTTTTTTAAATATAACTTTATTTATAGATTTTTAATTATTTTTATTTGTTCAATTTAGTTATTTACTTGTCTATTAAAACCAATAAAACTAATGAAATCATAATATTTTTTAAATTATAACTAAAAATAACGTAAGCTGACAATAAAAATTACACAATTACTAAAATATAATTGATTAAAACATAAACATAAACATAATAAAATTACATATAATATTGAATCAAAGATAAGTAATTTTGATAAACCGACTAAATTTTAGATGTATAGACCATGCAACATTAAGCTATAAATAAAGATTGTGTAGATTTACGAAATACATGTACCTAATTTGATTTTAAAATAATATTTTAGATATATCGATAATTATATAGATGACATGTTCCATAAAACTCATAAACTATTTGATCATGAATGATTATCTTCCTAAATGATCTAAACAGTTCAACAACAAGGACCCACAAAAACCCATCCGAGCCCGTCTGAAATTTCGGGGAGCATCACGTTATTTTACTAGTATATTTAATGTAACTAGAAGGGTGCCCGCGTTTGAGTGGGACTTACTGGGTATGTTTGTTTGTTTGTTTGTTTGTTTACAAGGGTGCCCGTGCAATGCAGGACGACATGTTACATTTGACACGTGCATTTAATATTTTGTTATTCTTGTAGCAGTTTTATAAAAGTTTATTATGTTTTTTCTAACCTAAAATTTAAAACAACAGATAAATGAGTTCTGCATGACGACTTGTATATACGCATTAACTTATTGTATCTTACAAAATACAGATCGTTTCAGGAAAAAGTTTACACCAAAATGTTTAAAAATAAAAACGGGTTAAGTTGTAGTCTCAAACGTTTTTTAATGTGATAGATTAAAATATAGAGCTGAAATCTTAAAACATGTTAAGTTTTTTTGGTGTATGGGTAGATAATATAAAATTTTATACAAATATTAGTAAGTGTAAAGTTATTGTGTAATTAATTATAAGGGGTAATATGTAAATAATGTTGTAAATACTATTTTACCCTTAAAAGTTATTGTATTTTATGCATTGAATATAGTAAGTGTTCTTAATTTTATGCTATCTTAAAATAACACTCTCATATGCTTTATATATAGTATAGATATAGCTTATATTTTTGTTATAATTATACCAATTAATCAAGACATTTATAAATAAAGTTATATTATATAATGAAAAAGATTAAACTCGTTTATTTAATAATATTTAAAATAAGTTTACAAAATAAAGCGGAGAAAGAAAATAAAGAAAACAAAATAAAGTAAATAAAAGAGAAAAGAAAACAAAAGATTGATGAAAATACACATTAAGGTATTTAAATAGTAACGGTAAAATTGTTATATAGAGAAATTTAACTGAAATTTTTAACTTATATTACTGTAAAGGATAAAAAGTATGACAAATTTTTAAATAAATGACACTTAGTATGCTTATCATAGTTTAAGAAAAATATTCGTAATTTTAGTTATACTTAAGGGATGGTATTCATAATTCACTCTATATTAAAATAACTTTAATATTTAATCAATTACTATTTTATACTATACACTAAATCAAGCATTTATAGGAAGCAATAAATATATCCTTTTTTTATTGGTCTTATGGTCTAGTGTATTAATCTTGTCGACTTGTCTGCTATAAAAATGATGTAAATTTAAATTCTTATAAGTAAAAGGATAAATAAAATCTATCGTTAGAAAAAAGATAGAAATCTTGTAAACTTCTATTCTGTTTAAAATAAACACTTGGGCATAATTTATGAGTGGCTCGTATTCAGTGTGAATCTATCACCATTCACCAGGACCAAAATTTCGATTCCATAACAAAAGTTATGTTATATTCGTATCAGAATATATCAGTTCGATTCGAACTTCAAATTTATGATTGCAATATGTTTTATTATTTTAATTATGCTTATATTGCAATTTCTTTTATAATAGTTAATCGATATCATTATCATATGTGTTATAAAAATGTTAGCGTTCTTCTCTTATTCTTTTCATTTCCTCCTACCCCTTTGGTAGGCTACCATCTCCGGTTGATGGTCGATCCTCTTCACCTATTATCCTTTTTGTATGACGATTTTCTTTTTCTTCATTCTATCTATTAATGCCCTAAGGATGCATTGTATATACATACGTATATTTAGTTTTATATATTTTCTCGTGACGTTATCGTTATATACTTATATTGCCATCATCATAGCTCTTGTGGTTGTAGTTGTAGCTTTTATCATCATAGCATGTAGTCTTGTGTCTTGCCACCATCGCTATGGACTAAATTCGCCGTCCCCATTTGTAATCTCAAAGTTTTTTAGTTATATATGTTTTATGACCCTTTTTGTGACTTTATTAAGATATATATGTTTTTTAGTTATATATGTTTTATTCACAATAGTGCTGGATGAGATGACCAAGTCTATACAAGAGTCAGTCCCGTGGTGCATGCTGTTTGCAGATGATATTGTCTTAATATCAGAATCTAAAACGGTGCTTAACGAGAGGCTAGAACGGTGGAGAGCAGCGTTAGAGCGCAGAGGCTTGACGATAAGTCGCTCTAATACTGAATACATGCATTGTAACTTTAGTGATGAGGCTGAAGATGACACCCAAATAACTATCCAGGGGATGACGGTATCACAGACGTCTAGGTTCAAGTACCTGGGCTCGTACGTGCAAGAGGACGGAGAGATACACAGCGATGTAACTCACCGTGTGCAATCAGGATGGTGCAAATGGAGAGCAGCATCAGGGATCCTGTGTGATAAGAGGTTCCCAACAAAACTAAAGGGAAAACTATACAGAGTGACGGTACGTCCAGCTATGCTATACGGAACAGACTGTTGGGCCATAAATAAATCGCACCAGAGACAAATAGAGGTCCCGGAAATGCGAATGCTGAGGTGGATGTGTGGACACACAAGATTGGATCGAATAAGAAACGACGTGTTTCGACAGAGGCTGCAGGTGGCTTGTATTACAGATAAAATACGAGAGGGAAGATTAAGATGGTTTGGGCACGTAAAACGAAGGTCGATGGTAGCACCCGTTAGAGCAGTAGAGAACGTGGAGGGAAGGAGGAGTAGAGGTAGACCTAGGCTGACTTGGGACGAAATAATTAGGGGAGATATGATAGACATGCACCTCTCTGAGCACATGATCGAGGATAGGAGTGAGTGGAGGCGTAGAATTAAAATTAAGGACTTTTAGTGGGACCGGTAGGTGGGAACGGTAGATGTAGACCTGTTGCGGCCCCCCTGTTTTCCTTAATCTGCCCTTATACGTGATTCTTCCTGCTTATTTGTTGTACACGTTTTCTATGTTTCTATTGGGCTTATACCTGTGTGTTGTCTACCGTTTATTATGATTGTGATTGTTATTTGATTTCGTTTGTGAGTCGGGGGTCTCTCCTGAAGCAGTCTCTCTATCCCCCAAGATAGAGGAAAGACTCGCCACCACCTACCCCTCCCAGACCCTGTTCTCGAGTGGGATTTACTGGGTACGTTTGTTTGTTTGTTTGTTTGTTTGTTTGTTTGTTTTTGTATTTTTTTTTCACTGCTTCCAGTGACGAAGATTGACCAAGTATATTTGGGGGGACGAAATTCACTGTACCCATAAATTTTTTCCTATCGTTACATCACAGACCAGAGAAGTATAAAATTTCCGGACGAAATACCTGTAAATATCCATTTCTAGGCGGAAAACATGGGATGCTTCGCCCATGGCAGCGTCGATCCGTTTTATGAGGAAATATTAGATAATATATATTAGTAGAGTTTATTATTTAGATCAGATATATTATAACTATAACATATTTACGAGTTATGATTAGGTCAGGTTTGTTATCAATTATCAACCTCATAATATTCATATCAATAGCAATTCTACATAATAACTTACGTAGTTTCTTATTATTATGTAGTAGCAAATAACAAAAATGTTAAAATTGCCTATAGTGTTTAAATATTTTTAATTCAAATCTGAAATAAACAGGTAAATGAACTTTGTAACATAACTCAAATTGTTGGAAGTTTAATGGAAACTAACATGAGTACGAGAAAATTTTGGGCGCTCTAAATGATATCTTAAAAGATAAGAAGTATCGTGTGAAGAAGATACATTCTACTGCTACATCATTGTGAATGAAGCGGGTGGGGGTGTTTTTTATTTATTGTATACTAATAATTAATAGAGTATTTTTATTGTGTTTAATTGTTATAAGAGGGTCATTTGGGACATTTCACAAGCATTTAACAGGAAAACTTATCATAGGTTAGTCTCAGGGATTACCAGCATGCACTCTTTGCATAGTTCACGCCCTTAGTAATTTCTATAAGGATTGACCTTACAATAAGTGCAAACCTCAGGGACTGTCCGTGTAATTTTCTCCAAATTAATAAGATAAGTATTTTATAGTATAGGAGAGATAATCGCTCTAATATATTTCTAAATCATGTGATAAGAACTCAACAATACTTCTTTAATTTTCATCCTAGACTAAGAATAGCAAACCAAATCTTAGATAAACCCTTGGTAAGGATATCATTATTCTGAGCAGCATGTAGCTGAACATATCAAACTCTAAGACTCCACGATAAAATATATTCCCAAAATATAGCTCAAGTTATCTAGATCCTTAAGCACAAACTAAGAATGTAAATGCTAAATTATGTTAGTCAAAATTGTAGAAGAGATGTCTTTAACAACAATATCATTAGCATATATATAAGGATATAGTGAATGACTGTATCCGAAGATTAAACAAATAGAGATGTGTCCGAGACACATTAAGAAAAAAGCAAACATAGTAAGAGCCGTAGAGAGATGGGATTCATATATATTCCATTTATAACACTTGGTTAGAACAATTGACATTTGATATAATTATTTTACAAATTTAGAACATCTAATAAAAGTTCAGTAACTTTTATAACATCTCACTACTCTAATAAAAGGGTAACTACGGTTGTCACATGTCATTTTTTAGAATCATCTAATGCCACGTGTCAGCACTACATTAATTCTAATCAAATTTTTTCCGCTTCTCTCTCCTATTAAATAATCACATTAATTACTAATAATATATCTATTTATTTTTACATTATAATTAGTATTTAATAAATTAAGAAAGATAAATTTTTATTAATGTTATTTCTATAGAGAGTTTTTTCTAAAAAGATTTTTTTCTAAAAATAAAATCATTTTTACGTAATATTTTAAAATTGGTTTTTAAAGTAATTTTTTAATAAAACAAAAATAATTAAAATAGGGATTTATACTAAGGAGATTTAAAGAAAATTAATGTTGTTTTAAAACAAAATGTCTAATTTATCTTTGAAAAAATAAAAAAATTAAGAAAATTAAAAAAAATCACTTTATTGTTTAATTACTTATAACTATTACTTATACATAATTTCAATCATATCATGTTTTAGTCTATCATTTTATAATTAATAATTTTTATTTAATTTAAAATTTTATTTATTCAACCCGTGTATTACACGGGTTTACTAAAGCTAGTATAATAAAAGAAGGTTTTTTTAAGACACGTGTCATCATTCTAGCATATCAAACGACACATGTCATTATTTTAGCATATAAAAAATCATTTTCCCGCCTCTCTCTCATAATAAATACGAAAATTATAAAAATAATTAATTTGACTTTCCTTTTTAACTAAAATATGTTAAAACAAATATGTCTATATTTATGTTTCCTGTCTCTCTCATATTAAATGATAATTATTGTAAATAAGTAAATTAAACTATTAAACATCTAAAATATAAATGTACTAATTTTAAAATATATTAATACATACTAAATTATATGATATCAGAAATATTTTCTTTAAATATAGAGTAATAATTTCTAATTATTTTATGCTATAACTTTTAAATAATCCTTATATTTTTATTTCACCAATGAATAATAACATCTAAAAAATAAAATATTCATAAAACTAATAATTTTGATATATTTTATTTATTCCACCCATGTAATACATGGGCTCTAAACTAGTCTCTAATAAAAAAAAGTTTCTTTTGCCACTTGTTATTCTCTTAACCTATGTTTTTACCACTTGTTTTTTCTAGAGATTCACACATTAATTTTCCTATAAAAGGGTGTTATAGTACTTTAAATACTCATACAAATTTCACTCTCTTATTACACCTTTCGTCATTCTTCTTTTCTGGATATTAAAGCGTGTCAAGTTATATCAGATGTTCCACTTATATTTAAACGTTAAGTATATCTCTCAAATTTCATCAAGTAATTACCTGTGGGCACGTCCACTTTTCTTTTAACAACTTTGTCTTTTTCTGTTTTTTTATATTCAATACCTGCAAAACACAAACATATCGATCATCAAAGGTTTAGTTCTATCTTTTTACATATGTGTAAATATATATAACCAGATCTTCTTCATCAATATTGTTACTATAAAGTATAATGTCTTTCTTTTTAGACATAATCTACATATCAACCAAGTATTAAAACACTACCTTTCATATCATCAGATTTCCTTTTCTGTTTATTGTCTCATCGTGCATCCGGTCCCTTCACTCTTCCTATATCAAAATACACTTATAATCAAAAGTCTATTATACATATATGTCAAAACTGTAAAAACATCTTACCTGACCCATTTCCTTTTGACATTTTCTTTACAATCATTTTTTTTCCTTTTTTGAGTTAATGGAACTCCAGAAACTGCATTCCGACTACTTGAAGCTTTAATTTTTTGATCTCTACCAACACTCACTGATTTTGTCTTTGAAATTTTCCTTCTTTTCTCTGTATCTATTTGACAATACAATCTTTAATGTAATGAAAATTATCCGAATATATATTTTTAGATCATATTATAAATACTACTTCACCTGTGTTATCTCCGTCGCTTTTTTCCTTTTCTACTCGTAATCTCCTTATCTACTACAATATCCCCACCCTTTCTTTTACCATCATTTACTTTACTTTCAGCTTCTTTCCCTACATATTAACATTTACATATACGTAGATCATGTAATAACACGTCACATTAACCAAACAATTATTATGAAAGCTCATAAAAACATTATTAGGCATTCTATAACCTAACTAATATACTTACTAAAAAATTCTTCATACTGTTGGAAGCACCAGTCTTTAATGCTGTTGCGTTTTGTTTGTTGTTCTGACCTCATTAAAACACTTGTGTCGGCAAAATAAAACCTAACTATAATTACACATATATTTGAGGAATATTTTCTGTTTTTCACCCTTATGCATCTACATTTTTTACCTCTTTTTTTATTATACTTTGTTCTGGATTGTCAATATCTATTGGATTTGCAGCCTCGTTCGTAAACCGGCTAAAGGATGAGTTAAGTGCTATATGTTCACTTCTTCTTTCTACATACACGTGAAATAAAATAACCATAAATAAATCAATAAAATAGAATATAAGCTACATAGACACAACAAAATAACATACACACATACTTGACGACATTCTTAGGAGCGACTTGTTCCATTGAGTATAATACCCTGAAACATTGAATACCTCAATTACATTCACGCTGTATATCAACGCATATATGGTATTGCTCATGTTCATCAGTAACAAACATATTCATTTATGATTAGCTACCTGGTATTAGCAGTAAGTACTTATAAGTGAAATGACCCAATCAAAATTATATGGTTGTTTCAGTTTGAACCAAACATCTATCCATTATAACAAAATATTTCCATATATGTAAACTTCTTCAAGCAACATAAAACACTTGGAAACCAACATTTTCAAATCCACATTCACACAAGGATGTTCTTAATACATTCAGTGTTACAGATGATAATTTTTTACATTGGGTCCCCTCTAATGTCAGCATGCTGCTTTGAATATGGTTAACTACATCTAGTCGATGTAATAGAAACATACAGTACATGCTCATTTTCATCAATTCAACACATAAGCCCAAAATACTTCTTGAATCTCTCTAACTAAAAATATCAGTTGGGGTCTTTTAGATGTTTACAACAATGGCTATCTGTCATATGCCAATTTATTTTCACTTTTTTTGTCTCAAAAATCTGAGGTTTCCCCATACGTAAATTAACCCTAACTATACAACATACTCTGAAATCGTTTCAATAACAAAGGTTTAAACACCCAATATGTTACCCTGCAACTCATACCAACGTCTAATTTGATAAATCCTAAAAAGCCTCCACTGATTAGATTCAAAAGTCAACTGAAAGAAGTTTTAAGCATCTACATTTTTTTACTCTTAAAACCCCCAAATTAGTCAATCGATACATCAGATTTTCAGGTATACATTCTAAATAACCCTAATTCACACTTAGTTAACATCACAAACACTACTGCATGTATAATCAATCCAAAATTCAACTTCATACCATCGGCGAACTATATATTTCTATTGAAACCATAACACCATAACTGTCTACAATAGGGCAGAAATTGAAAATTAAAACTCCTTCTTTTCCAGTCGAATGTTACAGACAGGAAGGTTTTGTAATACAGGTGTAGATTGCTTCGCGATCGCTCTTGGTCTTCTTCATTACTTGTGGAGATTTACACGCTCATCTTCCAAATTTAAGTTTGTTTCCTTTCAGATCACCATTGTTAATTTACAATAATAACCTTTTAATATATTTTTAAACCTTTGATTTGTGTTCTAAAATTACACATATGCCCCTTTTAATCTCAACCACTCATCAGTTTGATCAATGGCTACTAAGGATTCTTCCAGTTCTCATTTAAAGTGAAGTTCTGCAACGAACTGGACCCTACATACACATACATACATATACATACATACATATATATATATATACAACACATATGTATATGTATATGTATATATAATTATTGTTATTTGAACATAAAACATAAAAAAATACAACCATTGTTTATAAATCTCTAAATAAAAATTTACAATCATTTTTTAGTATAACAACTTTTAGGCCGTTTTTTTTAAATACAATTATTTTTCAAATGTATGCTATGAATGAAAAATAATTTACGTCGACTTTATTGTTTTCATGTTGACTTTTCTAATTTTAAATTATGCACGAAATTAAATCAAATTTAAAAATAAAAGAGATGTTGCCAATTGACAATATTGGTTAAAAATTTGACACGTCACTAATGTAGCTTAATATATCGACAAGTGACCAACATTTTTTTTTATTATATACTAGGTTAGTAACCTGTATATTGCATGTGTCAAATAAAATATATGTTGATATATACCATTTGTTTAGCTCAAACAAAATTATAAAGTTTTAAATGTTTAATAAATAGACCTTTTTAATAGGTGATGGTAATGAAACAATTATTTATGTTTTTATAAAATTAAATCTACTAAATATTAGAAATTAATGTTATTTAAAAATCATAAAGAAAGATTTGAAATTAAAATATTCATTTAAATTTAGAAAGTGAATACCTAAGTAAAAGTATTGAAATTAAATATATGAAAAATATTTATAAAAATGGCGATAACATGTGCCAGATCATACGCGAATTCTACGTATACTATCTATAAAAAATATAACATTTGACTATAGTTATTATTTTAGTAAAAGTTATAGATATATGATAATAATGTAAAATGACGTTAAAAGCTTTTATACCGTAGGTGTAGACTATTGTCTTTGCTAAATATCAATGACCCAAACATTATATGCCTTAATATTAATTTGAGCAAATCTATAATCTATAACATATAATAGAATAAGTTTTTTTAAAATACGTGTCATCATTATAGCATATCAAAAGACACGTGTCATTATTCTAGCATATTAAAAAATCATTTTTCCACCTCTCTCATAATAAATACGAAAATTATAAAAATAATTAATTTGACTTTCCTTTTTAACTAAAATATGTTATAACAAATATGTCTATATTTATGTTTCTTGTCTCTCTCATATTAAATGATAATTATTGTAAATAACTAAATTAAACTATTAAACATCTAAAACATAAATGTACTAATTTTAAAATATATTAATACATACTAAATTATATGATATCATAAATATTTTCTTTAAATATAGAGTAAAAATTTCTAATTCATTATGTGTTATAACTTTTAAATAATCATTAAATTTTTCTTTCATCAATAGATAATTACATCTAAAAAATAAAATATTTATAAAACTAATGATTTTGATATGTTTTATTTATTCCACCCATATAATACATGGGCTCTAAACTAGCTAAAGTAATAAAAAAAACATGAATTGGCTTTAGTGGAAGCTTTAATAGCATGTAAGCCTTATTAATTTTACTCACATGTAAACATATACTTTTAATTGATTAACAAGCCCTAAAATAACATCAAATAATAAATAAATTAAGAGGTGAAATATGAAGTTTTAAAAAAAAAAAACAATTAATCAATGATTATAATTATAATTATAATTATAATTATAATTATAATTGTAAGAAAATATATGAAGTAAGTTTGATCTGATAACTTTAGGGTCCAATTTTTCTTTTAAAAAAATAAAGGGTTTAAATTGTATTTTGCTTATTAAATAAAGACCTAAGTGAAAAGGTATCAAATCAAAGCTTTAATTTGTACTTTAACCATTAATATAATAGCTTAAGTGAAAAAATTCACCCTAGGATATATCAAGGGGTGGTTTTCCAGGGTGAGTAAATTTGATTTTAACCAAAGAAAAACTACGCAAACATGTGTTACATTTATTTTTCTATAACGTTTTCATTGAGAAGTGTGTTTAATTAAATTAAAACGCTACTTAGTATGATTTTAGGTTTTTGTTTAAAAGTGTATAAAAGATTTTGTTAACAAAATAAAAAGCTTAAATTTATTAAGAACAAAACGAGACTTGCTGTAAAACACTTTTTAATAAGAGAGTGGTATTTTAAAATATGATTGGTATCCCTTCTTAAAACTTTAAAGTGATTATACAAATTTTTCAATTTGAGTGTTAACTTTTTTCAAAAGTGTTGTTTAAGAGCAAACGACTTGAATCGCGCTTGAAAAAACTCACTTGAAAGTGCATCGTTAACAACTCAAAATTAAACTAACTCTAGACATGGTGTCGTCCCCAATTTCTCCAAAATTAAATTATTTTAATCTAATCTAAACTAATATAATTAAAATAGTTTACTTAGTTTAAGAAAAACCTAAAATAACATCAAATAATAAATAAGGTATTTTTAAACATATATATCTAAAATATCTAATTAATTTTAAGAAAACCTAAAAAACTAACATCAAATAATAAACAAATCAATAAATAATAATAATAATTATAATTATAACAAAAATTATATGAATTATGTTTGATTTTATAATTTTAGGGTGAGATTTATTTTAAAACAAATAAAAGAGTTTAACTTATGTTTTACCTATTAAAATAAAGACCTAAGTGAAAATAAATCAAATAAAAAAGGTTTAACTTGTATTTTAACTATTTATATAAGGGTCTAAGTAAAAAAATCCACCATAGTATCAGGGGTGGTGTTCCAAAACGGGGTAAATTTGATTTTAATAATATAAAAAGCTACACAAAGCATGTGTTATGTTTTGTTTTATTCTTATATAAAGTTTTGTTAGGAAGTGCTTTTAAAATAATAAAAAGGCTTCGCAACGTGTATGATAGATTGTCGTTGAGGGGTGTTTTTTGTACCTATGTTTTTATTTTAATATTATTGAAAATCGTTATGCCCCCTACCATGAAACGTAGGTTCTCCCGCTAGTAAACTTATATGTTGAACCTTATCACTACTAAGATGCTCCTTTCATATGCATATATATATATATATATATATATATATATATATATATATATATATATATATATATATATATATATATATATATATATATATATATATATATATATATATATATATATATATATATATATATATATATATTCTCTTCCTTTTCCTCAGTTGCATTTTTAAAGATACATCATCTATTCATCTATTACACCTTCAATTGATATGTCATCAAGTATTGATAGACTTGTCATGGTTAGATAAAAAACAATTTAATTTTATGGACTTTAATACCTATAATTAGTATGGGTAAATAATTGCATTCTTCACTGGGAATCTATGAAAAATGTAAAACTTTGTACTTAAAAATTTGAAACACAAAACAAAAACATGAAAAAGCAAATATTTATGGGTTTTTATTTAAAGTGCAAGTTAGATTAAAGAAGACAAGTAAGAAAGTAACTATTTGATCAAGGGTTTTAAACTTATAAAAAAAGATAACCACTTTTAGAATTCAAGTTTAAAGATACACACATGATTCGTAAGAATTGATTGTGAATCACATAGACATGACCTTCCAAATCATTTGATTAAATTGATAATTATGAAATAACCTTTTAAGACACACTCATTCACAAATTACCAATTCATCTATGTAAAGAATTCACATACACAACAACCTTCTCACGATGCAAAAAAAAAAAAAACAAATGCAAATGCAGGCACATGAATACTTAAACGTACATAAGCCTTTAACTTTAAACAAACTCATAATTAGATTCTTGTGTCAAATGAAAATAACCCATAACATCAATTCAAACTAAACTTAGAGCTTCACTTACAAAAACTTTTCTCTGATTCGAATAAATTAGCTACTCATTGGCATGTTAGAATCTTTGATGGTTGATTAGTTGTTATTGGTGCTTAACAAGGGTGAAATCATGGTGGAAAAAACACTTAAAATTGCCTCTAAAACATCAAAAATCAAAGGTAGAAAGTTAGGTTTATAACCCAAAGATTACATTTAAATAAGGCTTGAAATCCCATAATTTTTCAAAGCTGATAGGCCCCAACCCATGGTGCGAGGGGTGGGGGGACATGGTGCGCTAGCCTATTCCCATAACTTTATTTTTTTCCTTATGTAATGCGCCCGTATTGGAGTACTATACAATGGTATCAGAGCATCATTTCTTGAAGTTAGATTCACCATTTCCTATTAAACCTTTGATTTCCATTCATCGGTTATTCAGTCCCATTGGTTTCGGTCTTCATAACATCGGATTTATGGGTATGATGAGAAAGTGTGAATTAGTTGTAATAAAATAAATAAATTTTATAAGTTTTAAAAAATATTTTAGTTAAATTTGATTTTGCTCTTTGAGGTTTGAAAAATATAAATATTTTTCTCCAAGAGATTAAAACATCAATTTCAATCTAAATATTTCATTATTTGTTTTAATTTCAGTCTAAAGGTTTCGTCATTTAGGTAATAATTGAACCAAAATTGAAACAACAGCTTAAACTTTGGACTATAATTGAAACGAATTATTAAACTTTTAAAAGTATATTAATATTTTTATTTTTTATGTTTTTAAAATAATTACATTTATCAAAACTCGTAAAACCAAATTTAACTTAAATATTTTGATCATATTCAATAGTGACTGGTAACTTCGGTGGATTTTCTTTTTGATTTATAGTCTCTCAAATCTCAAACTGGGCTGGCCAAAATATTTGGACCGGGTTCTGTTATCTTTCGTTTATTGGCCTTTTGTTTTCAAAACAAGACAGGAGTCTCTTAAATTTCGATTTTGGTTCCTGTGGTTTAACCATTTTAACTATTTCGGTCCAAAAAGGAATCTTTGATCATATCATGTCCTGTGGTTTCACTTTTGTAACGATTTTAGTCCCTGACACTAACTCTGCTACTTTTTACAGTTAAATGTAAGGGTACTTTAGTCATTTTACATTTGGAGGACTAGTTATGTAAATTATATTATATTAAAATAATTATTGTAATTTTTTAAAATAATAAAAAATAAAAAAATAAAACTTAAATCTAATCCAACGCAAACCCCCAACACTCCCACCATCCTAAAACTCCTAATCAGAACCGTAACCCCCACCACCCCTTCCTCCCCTTGCACCACCGCCTGCACTACACCACCACCGCCTGCACTACACCACCACCGCCACCTCTACCGCCATTTGAGCTCTTCATAATACCTTTCCAAATACTCTATCTTCTCTTGCAAACCACCAACCGAAGACTTCATTTCAAAAATCTCCATTAACGCCACATCCCGTCTCTCATTCGCTTCATTTAGTTCTTTCTTCAACGGCTCAACCGACATCACACCCGAAACTTTGCAAGAAGCTTCATCCGATCCCACCCGAAACTTTGCAAGAAGCTTCATCCGATCCCACCCCATTCCCATTCGAACAACTTTCAATCTTTCTATGTTTTTTCTTGTTTAACAGAGGGAACAACCAAGAAAGACTCTTTCCCGACTTGGGTTTTGAATGTGATTCAACTAACGAACGGGAGTCTGTCATCGGAACCACCGAGTTCGAGTACTTACGGTCTTTGGTGCCACCGAGGCTGGTTCTTCTCGATCTAGAGACACTGGTTTCGGGTGAAGCTCTGAGGTCGGTGACTAAGTTATGACCATCAGATGGGTATCTGTGAGGGATGATGTTTGTTAAGTCTGCTGGCAGTAATACTCTTGATGATGTGTTTGTGTGTTTGTGATCTGACAAGAATCTTAAAACCGTAGTTTGTGGTGCTGGCGCTGGTCGTGGAGGTGGCGGTGGCGGTGTGGTGCAGGCGGTGGCGGTGTGGTGCAGGCGGTGGTGCAAGGGGAGGAAGGAGTGGTGGGGGTTAGGGTTCCGAGTAGGGGTTTTAGAATGGTGGGAGCGTTGGGGGTTTGGGTTGGATTATATTTAAGTTTTATTTTTTATTTTTTATTATTTTAAAAAATTACAATAATTATCCTAATAAAATATAATTTACATAACTAGTTCTTCAAATATAAAATGACAAAGGTATCCTCATATTTAACAGTAAAAACTAACAGAGTTAGTGTCAGGGACTAAAATCGTTAAAAAAATGAAATCACAGGGCATGATATGATCAAAGATTCCTTTTTAGACTGAAATGGTTAAAATGGTTAAACCACAGGGATCAAAACCGAAATTTACTCATTATAAAATTAGTTGAAGTCTCTAATCTCTTGGAGTTTCTTTATTTAATTTTTCATTTTTATCAGTTTAGTTCATTTAATTTTCAGTTTATTTCTAATTTCATTTATTTATTTAGTTCTTTTAACATGAATTTGTTTATTCTTAGTATCACTTAACCTTGAACTCGTAAAGACTTAAACTCGTATCGATTTTTATGAACATCAACCACCAATGTCACTAGTTTAGTTAATATTTTCTTTTTATAGAGGTGTTTTCTGTTTTTTCCTTCATATGCTTCTAACTTTTTATGTATTAACTTGTTTAAGTCCAAAACATATTATTCTTCCGTTATTATTCTTCTATTTAAAATGGTTGATTATTACTCCTTTTTTTCTAACATGACATTTAATTACTCTCCAAACACTTACGTTACCTACTTAACTAAGAAGAAGTGGAGTATGCGAAGCGAAAGGGGTTCTATCCTTGCACAAGGACAAACCCATAAAAAAATAAGTTTGTGGTAACAGATTTTGAAATAACTTTGTGGTGACAGATTTTCAATCATGTTCTTTGAGTTAAATCTCGAAACATAACTTGAAACGATTTTGATAAAACGGAAATCAAAATTGTCAAAATTTGTATTTCAACACATTTTTGAACAGTTTGTGTGTGACAAACTATAAATAAATTGGCTTTTTTAACGTAATTTATGATATGAGAGTAAAACTTTAACAATACAATGGTAATAAATTTTAATAATTTGTATAGTGCTTAATTTTTTTATGGATAACTCACACACCTATTAAATTTTACTCTTAAATGTATTACGTTTGTTTACGGTAATTCTGTGAGACTTAAACTCTCCATCTCGGGAAGAGGCACGTTTTTCAAACATCCGGTACCGCTAAGCCATAGGCCCTTTGGTATTATAGTTAATTATACGCTATAATTAACGAAAAAATTATTTATTAGAAATAAATCAACAATATATAGATGATAATAACAATATATAAGAACTTTAGAATTGGTATCAGATGGTTAAATATTATACGATAATATGTATTATTATTTTAAATACATTTTTATATTTTAATCACTGCCTTAGTGTGTCACTTCTTATGGTTAATTTTATAATTAATATGGTTGATCTTATTAATATGATCACCATTACAATCAATTAGTTACTTGATCAATAGATCATTATATAAATCACATTTGGGCCAAAGAATGAATTAGAATTATATAATTTTCATGGTGGTTTTCAAACTTTCAATAATATTACCTTTTTCAGAGCATGTATAAAAAATATATTATTCAACTTTTGCTCATAAATTATTTTCTTATCACATAATATTAATTGAAAAATGATTGTGATCATATTACGATTATTTTAGGGTTCCTTTATTTAGACACCCCACAATTTTAAATCAACACCCCTGTACCATATACGCCGCGTATGGGTCCATACGCGGCGTATAGGGTACATTCTTGATTTAACGTTTTATACCCTATACGCTGCGTATGGCTCCATACGCGGCGTATAGGGTACATTGTTGATTTGACGTTTTATACCCTATACTCGGCGTATAGGACCATACGCAGCGTATAGGGTTTGACATTTTATACTCATACGTGACTTATGACCCATACGTGGAGGAGCTATACGCCGCGTATGGCCCCATACGCGATGTATAGCTTATATATTTATTTTTTTTAATTTTTTGAGTTTTAATATATATAATTTTTTTTAATTTTTTGAGTTTTTATTTTAATATATACATAATTTAAATTTGAATTATTTAAACAATATAATACGAATACAATAATAAAATTAGAATTAAAATATATAATTCGCATATTACAAATTATGAATTAAAATAAATTTATATAAGCTGGGGTTTCTCGGTTATTCTCTATTATTGCGTTGTATTCCGAGATACGAATCCTATACATAATCTCCCATTCTGCAGCACGTACGCTTCGGTTAAGAATCCAAAGATTACTTAATGTTGGCATCGGATAATCTCCTTCTAGCTTAACGTGGACGAAATGATTATTGTTGACATGAACGATCGACACGACATGATGAGGCATAACAGTTTTCGGATCAGCCCATAATGGAAAAATGTTTGACAACCATTATTGCTTAGTAAATGAAGAATAACCCCAAACTTTTGAGCAACCACTAATCCCGTATACGGCATTATCATCCAATGTTCTTCTGGTGCAGGTTTCACACTTTGCCAATCGATGGTGTGACGTAATTCGTTATACTGTCCGGGGTACAAAGTATCGAAAACTTCTCTGTACTCCAATTCATGTCTGTCCAACTCTTCTAAAAGCTGTGTCCGCACATACATCCACTTATTTTCGTCAAACCCTAAGCCTAAAGCTATTGATCGAAAACCACAATTTCCATCGGGTCGGACATCTCGTATACGTGAAATATACCGATAAAAAAGATTGACGGAATCCAATTTTTTAACCTGTTTATATTGTTTAATTGGTGATCTCCGATAATCGAAGAAAACTCATTAGTACCCCGTGATACTTTAGATGATGTTGAACGACTACGTTGCATGGCAGGCTTCTAGGGCTTTACAGCTGAACTTGTTCTTCCGGAAATGTGAGACGCAATAAACGAGCTATGTCTCGGCATGTCGCACGTACTTTGTTGAGTGTCATACTTTTGTTGTTGAACCTTTAACGTTGGACGACCGCGAATATCTGTTTGAACAACAGGCGCTTTTTTGTTATTTTTCCATGGATACACAATTTTTTTATTTTTTCCACCAAACTAAATTTTACAGCTGCGGGTTGTGTCATTATTTGTTGTTTCACCCGTTTCATTTCTTCTTCAACATCAACTTTTTCATCCACCGTATATGATGGCTTAATGTTATCAAGCTTCGTCCAAAATACGTCAATTGCATCTAATGGAATTTTAGTGCCTGCATTATAAAGTATAAATTAATATATAATTTGTCCCTTTAATAGAAAAATGATAATGATGGAGCGGCTATTACCAGAATGTTCATATTTTTCCAGCCGACAAGCACAAGGCAAGCCACAACTAGTGAAAAGATGACAACCACATGTTGCATTTGCAGAGCGCATCACATGCAATTTAGTGTTTTCGGCAACTAATAAATCAAGAGCTATGTGTGAAACCTTGCCTCTTAAGTAATCAAATAGCGGAAGTTTATGATGATTCATGGTTTTAATTTTGCTTGTCTCAAAGCTTTCTTTTAAATTTACCTCTTGTGCGTTCACCAATTGATCTACAAACTCCACAAGTCTATCCAGTGAGCTATTTGTTGATTTAAGATATCTTTTTAAATTTGCATGTTGACTCTCCACCCTATTTGTTGTGCGTTGGCCAAAATTGCGGTTCGAGTTAGTCCAGGCTGATACAAACATTTCTTTGTAACTCTCTAACCAGTTTCTGTTTATATATGACAATACCTCTGAAAATATAATAAAACATAATTAAATTATATATTGAAAATATAATAAAACATAATTAAAATATAATAAAAACTTACTTTCTCGATTCGCTTCAACTAGTCGTTCGTAAAGAAGGTTATAGTTATACTCGTAAATCTCCGCCGTGGGAGACTCACACAAACGTGCCCATGCATATTTAAACTTTCTCCAGTCATCTTTTGTAAAACTTGCTTTACAGTGTTTCACGATATTTTCATCAATATGCCACCTGCATAAACACTTTGAAGCATTCGGAAACACTTTAACACATGCGTTCATTAAAGCGAGATCTCTGTCTGTTATTATGACGCGTGGCTCCATACACTTGCTTAACGTATCTTTTAATCTATTAAACACCCATTCAAAATTATCTTTCCGTTCTTTGCTAATAAACGCATGAGCAACACAAAATGTCTTGTGTGTGGAGGTCACACCAACAATCTGAACAAACGGAAGCTTGTACATGTTTGTTTTATATGTAGCGTCTATCATCAGCACGTGTGGAAATGCACGCCAAGTGTCGTATGATTTAGGATGACAAAAAAATATATCTTCTACGACATTAGTATCGAGATCTTCTCGGGTGTAATAAACGTACCTTTTAATAGATAAAGGAAGGAAAATTGATGTTGTTAAGTGAGGATACAAATACAAGTTAGGCTTCATTTTAATTAAGTCTATTGAAAAAAAAACCTCGGGTGTAATAAACATACCTTTTAATAGATAAAAGGTTTTCTAAGACTTGCATTGGTGTTTCACCGACTTTTCTTTCACTTCTTATCTTATATTGAGCGTTGTATACGTCTCTGGTTATTGATGCGTTATTAGGATTTTGCTTTTTAATAGCTGATAAGATGCTACGAGGCTCCATGTTCTGATCAGTAAGCTGCTCCACCAAATTGTATTCGTTTTGAGAAAACCTTCTTACAAAAGGATGCCCCTCCATATGTTGAGCAGGATCATGGTTATGTTCGTCACTTCGCACCTCTAATTTCCACGAACGACGTTTGTTGTCGTATATCCCAACTAATTTAAAAGGACATCCGATTTTTTTGCTACCAGATCGTCTAACTGTTGCTTTACTTTTGTGTTCGCCAGTACGATCACAGATAAGCCATACCTTTACGATCTGACCTTCTTTTTTCTTTGATCTTCGTGTAATAATAACGTAACCATTATCACGTCCTCTATTAACAGCCCAATAGACTAGCTCATCGAGAGATAAAAAATTTTGAGATGTTTCAAACGACACTTTTGTCATTTGTTTTTCATCACTCGAGAGTATATTATTTTGTTGCGTGTCGTAAGTTGACTCTCGGCAAAACTCAACCTCATCATCGGGAACATACGATTGGTTTAAATCTGGCAGTCCTGTCTCGTAAGCAGATTGAACGTACGCATCATCTTGATTACTATCCACCACGAATGAATATTCATTTGAATATTCACCAAACAAATAGTTACCGTCCCAAAACGACATACCGAACGAATAAAAAGTGTGATATTTTGAGAGAGAAATACGTTTGGGATTTACAGGGATCGAAAGCATATCGAAAATGTTATCGAAATCGTTGTTATATAGGTGAAAACGAATCTTGGGTCCCGTCATATCGACTATACGCCACGTATAGGCTTGCCACGTCTTCCACGTATGGCACCTATGCGCTGCGTATATTCGTACATGGTACAAAAACGCTTTATAGGACGTCTGACAACTATAGGTAGCGTATGGGTCTATACGCCACGTATAGTTGCCTATACGCAGCGTGTGGTGCTATACTCTGCGTATAATCTTGCCACGTTTGCCCCGTATGAGCCCATACGTTGCTTGTAATCGTACATGGTACAAAAAGTACATCTGACACCACCTATACGTGGCGTATGGAACCATACGCCACGTATAGTGCAAAAGAATTGGGCGCATGAGCACTATACGTGGTCGCATGAGCACTGTACGTGGAGGAGCTATACGCCGCGTATGGGTCTATACGGGGCGTATAGCTTATATATATATATATTTTTAATTTTTTGAGTTTTAATATATATATAATTTGAATTAAAATTATTTGTCTGTATGTATGTATGTATGTATGTATGTATGTATGTATGTATGTATGTCTGTATGTATGTATGTCTGTATGTATGTCTGTATGTATGTCTGTATGTATGTCTGTATGTATGTCTGTATGTATGTATGTATGTATGTATGTATATATGTATGTATGTATGTATGTCTGTGTGTATGTCTGTGTGTATGTATGTATGTATGTCTGTATGTATGTATGTCTGTATGTATGTCTGTATGTATGTCTGTATGTATGTCTGTATGTATGTCTGTATGTATGTCTGTATGTATGTCCGTATAGTGTCTGTATGTATGTATGTATGTATGTATGTATGTATGTATGTATGTATGTATGTATGTATGTATGTATGTATGTATGTATGTATGTGTGTATGTATGTATGTATGTATGTGTGTATGTATGTATGTATGTATGTATGTCTGTGTGTATGTATGTATGTATGTCTGTGTGTATGTATGTCTGTATGTATGTCTGTATGTATGTCTGTATGTATGTCTGTATGTATATCTGTATGTCTGTATGTATGTATTGTATGTATATATTTACAAAGATAAACATAAACTAATAATAAACATAAAAGATAAACATAAACTGAT